>CAKNYM010033681.1:0-10943 GCA_932195095.1 Andricus curvator
AGGTGTCTGTTTTCCTTTTGTTTACAGCTCCGAAACCGGTGTGGGCGGAGGGCCAGGGGGACGACCTTTTGGGCAGTCTACTATCATAGCTTCCTTCTTTTTCTCTTTTTTTATTATTATTATTTATTTATTTTTTTTGTTGATTTGCGTGCGTGCATGCATGTGTGTCTTGATTGTAAGTGGGTGAGTGCTTCTTGTCCTTGTATTTTCCCTTATTTTAATTAAATTGAATTTTTATTCGAATCCTCACGTCTTTGAGAGTAGAACACCAGCATTAAATTATTGAAATTTTCTATTGTGGTGTTCTATTTTCATGTATTTTGTGTTTATTATTATTTACAATCCCAATAGTTCAATAAAATTTATTTAATTATTTATTTTCATTGTTGCCATATTGAATTCCAATTCAAAATTCAAAACCTATGCATTTTTATCCTTAAACTTTTAAACTTTTCAAATAAACAGGAAAATTTCTTATAATAAAATTGTGGGTAAAACTATGTAAACTCCATTTAAAGAATTCTTAATTTATTCGTAAGCAGAGATTCATATCAAAATTAAAACTTTAAAACAACTTCACTTATCGGCTCATCAGGGACGCAATGAAAAAGAGGGAGAAAATGGGAAAAGTTATCCAAAAACATACCTCACACTCTTCCTTTTGTTAATATAATTTTTAGTTTGTTTGTCCGTATAACTTTTTATTACAGTGCAAGTTAAACGGCGATTGATAAGGCGCGACGTTCCCCAGCTGGCACCACCATGAGCATTTCGTAGTTTCTGTCATACCGACCTCCAATACGCATGTGTTCTAGTTTTAACTTATGTAGGCGTTTTCAGCCAAAATGTTTTTGTAAAATTTTATTTGTATGCATATTGGATTTCGGTTCGAATTTTATTGTCAACACATACCCTGAATCATTCTATTTGAGGATAGGTTATCCTTGTATCACAAAATAATTCAGAATACTTATTTAAACTTAATTTTATCTATTTATAATAATCATAAAACACAGAAGAGTGTTGATTACATGACTGTGTTACATACTCTATTAGTCAAATAACACTTGTCTATGCTTTACAACCATTTTTCTTTCAATCTAAATCTATTTCGTTGTTTTGTTCTTTTATGCTTACATACTTTAAAGTGGCGCGCTCCTACAGATGGAGCGTCATGTTCATATTCCGTTCTCTCCTCGGCGACCGTCCGCTGCTGCTTATCGTAGTCGGATTGTATTCCATACGCGAGTCGACCATAATGGTGTGATGACTTCATCAAGTGTAGTCGCAGTATAATTCTCCTTCTTCTTCGCCTTTTCTCCATCTTGTAACTGCGTTGTTTTCTTGTAACGGGCGTGTCATTAGCCGTGCAGGAGGAGTCTCATGGTGCTTGGTTTATGTTTCGCACATTGGAGCGGCCATCATGGCCTGTGACGTCATGGCTGACACTTATTGCTTATTTCACTGTGCGGCTGCGAACCTGGTAGTGATAAATAGGTGTATTTTGTCAGCCCTACTTGAGGCTTTTCTTTACTTTGATGAGAATGAAGGCAGTTAACTTCTGGTATTTGTAGTCTTTGTTGTGCAATGAAGTTTTGTAAAATTTGGAAAAAATGTAATGGCTTTCCTTGTCCTCCCTCCTTAAGTTCTTTCATCGTCCTCGATGAAAGGTTGAAGTGGGTGGTTGAATAATGACCTCTTTTTAGGCTACTCGGACACTAGTTATTGGTGCTCGTACTTGCTGTGTTGACTCGTTTCTTATGCTGCTGCATGTAGCGTTGTCTATTAGTGGAGACATGATTTTTATTTCTGTGTTACCGTTGTTTGGAGTATTTTTGAATTTTCTGTATATTCTTTTTCCACAATAATTTGTTATTGGTATTAATATTATTATTGTGAAAGTGAATGACGTCCCAATTATAGTATGTTTTTTTTGTATTATGATATTGTTGGTGCTCTTCCAATTTTAATAGCTGTCTTTCGATTTCTTCCAATGGTTTCCCATTTTTCAATTCTTTCCAGTTTCTGTCGGGTTGTATTTGTAACTCATGATTTAGTATTCATATGGATTCTGGAAAGTTGGATAGGACAGAAGAGATGTTAGTCAGATTTAAGGAAAATCCAGGGTTATATATGTATTCTTCTTTGTTTTTGTTTATAGCTATTCCAGTTAGCATTGTTTCTTTTGTTCTTGCGATGCATCCATTTCCTAGTTGTAGTATCCCGGAACCAGAGATATATTCTCTTTCAATTTTCTTATCTGGGCAATTAACACTGAGTAGTTCTGGTGTTTTTGTTGAGTATAACCAAGTTTGGAGAGAAGGTATTTGTTTCCAAAATTGCTCTTCTCTCAGAGCAACCCTTACGTCACAATTCTGAAAAGATTCAATGGATGGCTTAATTAACATTATAATTTCACAGAGAGAACTGGTTGAAGTAAAATATATTGGTAGATTTGCGTCACAAATAGTATTGTATATAGTTTTTATACAATTGTTATGATATTCTTGATCTGCTAAGAAAAACTTCTGATCATCGGATGATAAAGCGATGTATGGTTCCTTAGGTAATATATATGCAGCCCCAGTTATGTTTCCAATTAAATTTTGGTGCACTGGATATGCATGTATATTATATAATTGATAAACGACTCTTTCTAAAAGAGGGATATCAATAGATATTATCAATCTTTTAGAATGGTAAGCTATGTCAGCTTTTCCAATCAGATGTAAGTCTTCGGCTTTGATGTGTGTACTAGGAATCGGGAAATCATATTCGCCTATTTTACTATGTATTTCTGCTATAATTTCCTGTAATTGATTATTAGTTATTAGTGCTGGATGTAATTTCTTTTCTCGGGCGTTGATCACGATGTTTGTGAATTGCAAGAGAGTGTCGGATAAGTGATCGAGTTTTGCTTCTACATGCGAGGTCCACTGTCGTATATGATTTACGTACAATAGATCGTTTATGTTTTTCTCTTGAGTGTACATATTTTTCATGGTTTTTTCAAGAAATGATTGCATGAGTTGTATTTCAGTAGTTCTAATATGCAATTCTTTATGCATGTCTTGAATTTCGGCGTTGACTATATGAGTTTGTTCTCTTAGTATTCGATTTAAATTGTTTTGTTTGCCTTGTAGTTCATCGATTAAGTTCATATAGTCTTCTCCATCTTCCGAAGTCAGAATTCCAACTACTGGTCCTAAAATGGATCCTATAAATCCTAACATCGGTACTCGCCTTTTTTTCATTGTCCGGGGTTGAGTATTGGTTTCTGGTTTGTAGTATTGTATTTCGTGGAGTATCCTGTTTAAATTTTTGTTTTCAACTTCGATTCTGTTGAGTTTAGTTGTCAGAGTGTCTAGTTTCACTTCGTTTCGGCAGTCCTCCTTGATGGATTTCTCCATGCAATTTCTGTAGTTGTAGTTGATGTCCCGTATCACGTCCTTAATCTGGGAATGTTGACTGAAGTTTCCAACGTCCAAGAATATCACAATTCTCCAGTAGTTTTGGGTTAATCGTATGGTTTCCAATCTTTCATAGAAAATTCCGGAATTCTCCTTCAAGGGTTGGATCTCGTGTTGGGCAAGACTTCCTGGGATGATTAGGAGTAGGATGAATATTATCCATTTCCATTTGGGGTGTCTTGGAGTAGAATTGAGCCACTCCATATATATCTAAACAGTGAGAATTACTTTAATAAAGTTTATAAGGGATAATTTATAGTAAACTTCCCCTTTTAAGAAAAAGGAAAGAAAAATAGGCAGCCTCCAAATCCTCTTCCTTTCTTTCGTTTTTCTACATATTTTTATTTATTTATTTATTTTTTTATTTTATTATTTTTTTTTGAGTAATGATGTTATGATAAGGGGAGATAAGAAGGCAACCTCCAAATCCTCTTCCTCCTTTTGTTTTTAAATTGCATTTTATTCCTCCTCTAGTCATAACATTATATTTTATTACAAGGGTACAAAGTTTTAACTAAGTGATATTAATAGGTAATACCTGTATATATATGTACATATATTCGTATTTGTTTGTACGTTACGATTTAATAACATTACTAATTATGTTTATCTGCAGTATGTATGTTAGTTGTAATAATTGTTTCAGTAGAAGAGTCTTTTATTGGGCTAATATATTTTATAGTTGATTAGTTAATTTATTCTAGTTCTCATTCATGGAGCCCCAAAACTCTTCTTCTGATACTACACCCGTCGTGACGTTGTTTTCTGCGAGCCGTTTATTTCTCAAAATGGATTTAGTGCAAGATTCCATTCTATGTCCCCTTATATAGCAATATTCGCAGGCATTTTCCCACTTATATAACTTGATCAATATTTTATTTTCATTGTCTAAACAAATAACGTAAGTATCTTCGACTTCGTTTTCGATATTATTTTCTTCAGAGAAATAATAGACTTTTTCTAATTCTTTAAAAATTTTCCTAGCTGCGGAATGCTCAGCTGACCGAACTTTTGTCCTCCCATCACTAATTTTAATGAAAAAATTTCCGCGATCAATATCCTCCACTACGCATTTTACATAATATAATCTGGTATGAGGTGGTCCTTCGGTCCTGTATACGCTATAAATAGGTTTTGCGAAATTGTATTCAGTTGCCAATTCTTCTAGGGGGCCTTTGGCGTATTTTAACTCCTCCACCTCTCCCTTGGGTTTGATGGTGTGGGCATAGACTTGCCCCTTGGGAAGCTTTGTCAAAATAATTGACTCAGCCATTCTGCAAAGGAAATTGTTATGTTATTAATGCTATATTAATCATAGTTACTCGTGAGCAACTTTTAGTTTATCTACATGCTTTCGGAAACGTTTTCCGTCTAGGGTTTCTAGGATAGCAGTGTGCTTTTCTAATAAGTCTACTATTTTATAGGGACCGTGGCTTTTGCTGTTTAACTTATTACTTTTTGTTTCTCTTTTCACGTACACACTATCTCCTATTTTTCCAGTAAAAGGTTTCACTTTCTGGTCATATAATTGCTTTGATCTTTGTTTTGCTTGAATCAAGTTATTGGCAGCTGTAAAGTTGATTTCCGATAATCTAGTTATTAATTCTTTTAAATACGACCCATAAGTTTCTAGTTTTTCGCTAGAGGGAAATGAACTAGGAGTGCGAGCTGTCTTTCCGAAAATTAATTCAAAAGGTGTGAATTTTGTTGCTTCGTGAATTGAAGTGTTGTATGAGAACATAGCAAATGGTAATAATTTATCCCAATCATCATAATTATCAGTATAGGATCGGATGTAGTCGACTAACACTGCGTGACTTCGCTCTAAAGATCCGTTTGATTGCGGGCGGTACCCGGAAGTTGTTACTTGTCGAATCCCGAATATTTTGGATAATTTTCTCAGTTGTGTGCTTGTAAAAGCACTTCCCCGATCTGTTGATATAGCTTTTGGCGCTCCATATTGGCGAAATAGCTTTTCAGCTAACGCATGGGCTATTGTTGTTGCTGGTATGTCTGGTATTGCCACGGCAATGCAATACTTGGATAAATTGTCCTGCATCGTGAGGATATGTCGATTTCCATCTGGGGTGGTAGGTAATGGTCCTACCGTGTCGAGAGATACTTTATCAAATGTGCCTATAGGAGTATCTGTTATTATCATAGGGTCATGGGTTTTTGCCCGTATGATTTTTTGTTCTTGGCAGGTTTCACATTTCCGTACGAACTCAGTGACTTGCTCTTTTATCCCTGTCCACATAAATTTTTCACGTATTCTTCTGTATGTTTTATTAACTCCTTTGTGTCCTCCAATCTTACTTTGATGATTTTCGATTATTATTTGTTCGCGATTTTCTTCTGGAGGGACGCTTACACTTCCATAACAAATTATAATTTCGATATCGATATTGTTAAAGATGTCTTTCATCAGACCTAAAATTTTACCTTTTGGGAATACGTCTGTCAAATCTCCTTGATTTGAGATTCTAAAAGATTTAATGTTTTCTCGTACTAATGCTACATATAAATTGTGTAATCCGATTCTTAAATTTTCTTCTCGCATCTGATCAAAGTGGTTGTGTTTGATAATTACTGTATAAATTTTATAACGGCCTCTAAGGGTTATTATGACCTGGCCTAGTTTAGGCCGTTTTTCTTTGATTTCTTGTGGGTCAATGGCTCCTATATCTATCAGTAATCGTCCTATTGAGGTGCTGAATTCACAATCAGCTGAAAGAAAATGTACGTAATTTCCCCTCAAATAAGTTGAATTTTCCCTGCAGCTAGTTATCCTAGGCAGGATATCTTGCTTGGGATACAGAGTGTACATTTCTGGCAACGCAGGCTGTACGCTAGTGATAGGCGTGCGTGTGTAGTCAGTCTCAGGTAGGACTACTGTAGGTTCGGTAATATACGGCTCTTGTGGATTAATTCCCACACGTCGAGGCCTGTGCTTTTCATTTCTGGTCATTGGACTTTCTGGGATTTTTAAATTATCCATAGTTGATTTCTGAAATGGTGTTGATAGGGCTTGTGGCAACCCACAAATTGAGGGATGGTATGTTGCTAAGATATCGGGGGTAGAAGAGGATTCTGTCTGAGGGGCAAAAGCTACGCTCTTGCGTTGCCTGTTTTCAGGCAACGTTTTCGTAGAGGGAATATTTTTTCCGTAGAAGAATTTGAGCTATTGTTGCTCTCCTTGTTGCTAGAATTCTCCATTCCGAGTTCCTTCAGTTCATTTTCTGCCCAATTTATTACTGAATCTATTCTCCGAGCTAGTTCAGTTTCGCTCTCAGGCTCCATCTCTTCAATTGCTCCAAGAAGTTGTGAGTCTGTTTCTCCTTCTGAGACAGCAGTGACCCCTAGGTAAGGTCTTGTGTTTTCTTCAGCTTCCCTCTCGTTTACCCAATCCTTGTGAGTCCGCAAGGATTCATTAAACTGAGAGAATGAATCTTACAACTCTTCTCTAGTTACTTTTGTGCTATTAAGGTCATTTCTTTCTCCTAGTTGTTCATCGTTTTGTTCTTCATCTGATGAACGTTCCTCACTGTCACTCGGTGGAGGACTCACAGTTATAATGGGTCCAGTCTGCTCTTCTTCTTCGGTCTTATTTTCTGCGCTTTCATTTTTGAAAAATTCCGGAAATTTTTCTGGAGCTTTAGGAGGGGCATTCATGGGAAGGTTGTGAGCTGGAAAGGCTGCTAATGGTATATGTAGACTGGGTAGAACGCTGCGTTTCTTTCTTAGTATGGGGGGGATATGGTTATAGGTCTCGTCAGAATTGTCCTCTGAATCGGTACTAGAATCTCGATAGTTAGGTCTGGGTTGATTCCTTTCTTCCTCCACTCTACGTCGGAGCAAACGTTTACCTATAGTGCTTTCATTTAAACTACTAGAAGGTTTGGAAAATGAATCATTAGGTTGAATATTGTCTTTTGATTTTTGGTTCGTTGGATAAACGTTCGAACCTTGGTTAGTTGGACGTTGCATTCTTGAAGTAGAAGGCTGTAAATTATCGGTTTTGGCTCTTGGATTTATGCTCATGGGTCTAGTTAAAGGCTTTGCTGATTGCTCTCTGCCCTGTTTAGTTTGACGGGTCTGCATTGGCAACAACCTGGCAGGCTTTTCCTTACATTCTTCTTCACTTTCTTCTGATGGGCTTTCTAAAATCGGGTTCCTAGAAAGTGCGTCAGCATTAGTATTTAATTTTCCAGGCTTATATTTAAAGGAATATTCGTAGTCTCTTAATTTCAATCGCCAACGAATTAAACGTTGTCCAGGGTCCTTTACTGAATCTATCCATTTTAAAGGTTCATGATCACTAACCAGTGTGAATTCCTTTCCGTAAATATAGGGGCGGTACTGTTGTACTGCATATAAAACTGCTAAGCATTCTTTCTCGGTAGTAGAGTAATTACATTCTGCACCGTTTAACACGTGGGAAAAATATGAGATAGGAAGGTCTGTTCCCTCCTTTTCCTGGCTCAGTACTGCACCTACGGCGTAGCCTGAGGCATCTGTTGTTATGGTGAATGGTTTTTGAAAGTCTGGATACTGTAAAATAGGACTTTCACATAAGGCTTGTCTTAAATCTTTGAAACTTTTCTCTTCATCAGGTCCCCAATTAAAAGGTACTCCTTTCTTTAGAAGATTCGTTAGCGGTTTCGTTCGCGCTGCAAAATCTTTTATAAACCTTCTGTAATATCCGGCTAGACCTAGAAATTGTTTTATGTTTCTGGGATTTTTGGGCGTTGGGAACTTTTGTACTGCTTCTATCTTTTTAGGGTCAGGCTTTACTACTTCACTGCTAATTATATGACCAAGATGGTTAATTTCTTTGAACAGGAATTCGCTTTTCTCTGGTTGAATGGAAAGATTTGCTTCTTTTAATCGGTTTAGGAGGCGTCTTACTTTCTTTCCATGTTCTTCTAATGTTTCTGCGTAAATTACTATGTCGTCAAGATAGACAAATAATTCAACACCTTGTAATCCTAGAAGAACTTGGTCCATTAAGCGCTGGAATGTCGCAGGGGAATTCTTCAAACCCATTGGCATTCTGATGTATTCGTAGTGCCCGTTTAAAAATGAAAAAGCAGTCTTTGGTCTATCAGCTGGATTTAATTCTATTTGATGAAATCCGCTGGTTGATCAAAAACTGTAAAGTATCGTGCCTTTCCTAAATGATCTAATATTTCAGTTATGTTTGGGAGTGGATAAGCATCACCTATTGTTTTTTCATTTAATAGACGGAAGTCTATTACTACTCTGTACTTTCTCTTTCCGGTGTGGTCCAATTTTTTCGGAATTATTAGCATTAGCGAGCTATAGGGTGACTTGGAGTGACTGATTGCACCTTCCGTCAGCATTCTGTCTATAACGATCTTCGCTTCCTCTTTTTGAACAGGCGAAAATCGGTATGGTCGAACAGGGATAGGAACATCGTCAGTTGTATGTATTTTATGATGCACTATATGTGTGGGAGTTAATGTCTCTCCAGTTAAGTGAAAAACATCAGGGTACTGGTGAACTATTTCCTTCACATGCTCTTTTTCTTCTTTGTTTAGATGATCTAGTTCTAGGATCTCAAGAATCGCTTCTACTCTATTTTCTGGGGGTGTGTGTTCCTCGTCCGTAGGGTTATCGTCCAGCTCATCTCCCGGTAATTTATAATATTCAAAAGGGATGATTTCTTGTGGGACGATTTCTACTTCTAGGCCCTCTTCAGTAGTATTAATCGCGTATACGTGACAATTCCCGTTGGAGTTTGATACAACGGCTTCACCTATTATTAAACCTTCCTCTGTCTTTATTAAGGGTAGATATCCTTCCTTTACTTCACTGTTTAAAACTCTTACAGGAATTACTTGTTTAGTTCTAGCTCTTATACGCACTTTTCCTCGTCCTGTTCCTTTGTAATCATGTATTTGTTCTTGAGCGACCTTCGACTCCTTATCAATAAAAGGTATAGGTTTTGTAGTGTTGGAGTAAGTTACTATCGTATTATGCCAAAACGATATTCCGACCTTCTCTTGACGAAGGTATTCTCGTCCTAGGATTCCGTCTGTATTAATTGGAGAATAGGAGGAAACTACATGAAAAATTACTTTAGAATTTTCTAAAGATAGTTTTAGTGTGCCGATAGTTGAAATTTTGATAGGAGTTATTCCTACAATTTCAATGGAATCGCTTTCTGTTATTAGTAAATCCTCGTTTAAAGAATTTATTTTTATTATGTTAATGTCGGCTCCCGTGTCAACTAGAAATGAAGCTTTTGTTTCCAAAAAGTCTGGTGATGAGAACTCTACAACTGGGGATTCTCGATTGAGTTTTGTGTGATAGATATGTCGCGTTTCTTTAAGATTCTTACACTCGCCTGACGCTCTTGTTTCTCCTCGCTCGTCGCTGCGTCCGTGCGGCGAGCGGAGTTGTAGTTTAAAGTTTCCTTGTTGGATTGAACGGGAGACTGAGAACGGGGTCGGGTGTTTATTCCTCCCCATGAAGAATTAGAATTTGAATATCCGCTATTCTGCATGGGAGCAGTCGGGTAGTAAGGATAAGGATGATAAGGCATATAAGAATATTGATAATGAGGAATATATTTTGAAAAATACGAGTTGTTACTATTTGGGAAATTCGAGGCTCCAGGAGAATAAGGGCGTTTTATTATCCCAGGCGGATTCTGCTTTTGATCAGAATCTTTATATGAATCTGGAGTCGTCGTAAAACGTACATGAGAACTAGGACTACGGTCACGTGATCCCGAATAACTGGATTGAAAATATCTATTTTCGCGATGAAAGTTTGTAGGGTATTGAGGATTCAATTGTTGTCTTGCCTCGTATTCGAGAGCGACTTTCAGGGCACTATCTAGAGTTTGGGGGTTTCGTGCTTCCACCAAACCTGATATACTGTCAGGCAAGGCGCGCTTAAATGCTTCGAGGGCACAGTCATTAAGTGGAGCTAGAAGTTGTGCAACATTTGAATATTTATCCTCAACCATGAATAGGTTTTGCGCGGGGCGAAACGTTGTTTTAAGTGTTTAACTAGATCGTTAATGGTTTCAAAAGTTTTCCCATGGATACTATCTCGGGCCGCCCCTTTTAAACGAGCTAAAACTGCCTTGAGATATTGTTTTTCACAGTTGGCAGGCACGAAAGATTCCCCATTTATGATATCCTGAATGAAATCTCTGACTGGCATATTTTTGCCATCATAGCCATACCACGCTGAAAAACCCAGTTCTCGTCAGATCACTGAAGTTAAGCAGCGTTGGACGCGGTTAGTACTTGGATGGGTGACCATTCAAGAATACTGACATGAGTGCTGTTGGCACATCGTCGGTGTGGTGAGCCCACACTTGTAGTTATTTATAACTACAAGAAAAACCTAGAAACACTACCGGAATCGGGTAGTGTCACGCCTACCCTGAAAGGGAAATGGTTTAATGGTATATATATATATATATATATATATATA
>CAKNYM010033684.1:0-17149 GCA_932195095.1 Andricus curvator
CTTTTACGAATGCTATATGATAAATATTGATAAAAAAGTTTGAAAAATATATTTTTTTTATGTTTACAAGGTATAAATGGCACTTTATACTTATTAACAAAATTTCTTTTCTTGAAATGTGTACCTCATTGACAGAGGGTGTAGTAATCGGCTCGGTGCTGCCACCTAAGATTAGTTTTGCATCATGAACCTCATACGATAGAAAGAGAAGTTTCAAAGAATCGTTTCTAATTCGATCGCTCCTTGTCTACATCTCATATGATAGAAGGAGAGGTCCGATCGTAATGAGGCATCGGAATCCCACCACAGAACTCTACGGACGCTTTCACACGATTGCAGATCAGCAAATTGCATGCAGAAAGTCAAGAAGAGTGAAAGAGAAGAACAGCCTATCTCTCTCACTCTTGTGAACTTTCTGCATGCAATCTGCTGATCTGCAATCGTGTGAAAACGCCCAACCTCTAAGCAGGCTTGGTAACGTATAATACTCTACGTATTATACGTGGTTTTCTACGCGTATATTACCACGTATATTACCTCTCTATTTTTCTACGTGATTTGACGTATATTACGTCCGAATGGAAACTTTCAGTGCGCATGCGTCCATATCGAAAAATACTTCTGATAACCTATTTTTCTTGTGGGTCGTGGACACCATGTTCGCTCGTGAATCTCGCGCCAAATGCCAATGTTTAAAAATTCCTTGCATTTGAATAAATGTTTAAGCAGTTTGAGCTTATAATTAGGGAGACCCTGCTGAATGACATATATATTATTCAATATGATCCATAATAATTATTATCAAAAGAATCAACAATTATTTACATAGCTGTAGCTTTCTAGATATTTTAAGCTACTATTTTTTAACATTTTATCGCAGAAGACACTTTGTGAAAGTTTTCAGTCCTTCCTTCTTCCGCACAAAAAACAAATCCTTCCATGGGATTGCATTATGATGTTGGGTATTTCTTTCCAGCCCAGGCATAATTATTATTTGCAATTACTATAACGCATTCAACAGAATTATTAATAATTATTATATTTAAAAAGTGAGGTTATGTACATCTCAACACTGATTTTACAAGTCGGTCATCTTGAAAACGTAACTTACAAGAGTTTTCTACGGTTTTCTACTGTTTTCGACGTATATTACGTCAAAAACGTATTATACGTAGAAAATACTCGAGTTACGCGTAACTGACCAACCCTGCCTCTAAGTTACCATTGAATCTTGTATGTATGAGTTGTATCTAGTGTATAGGGCGCAGTCCCATGGAGGTAGATTAGTAGAATAGTGGAACAGTTTTGACCAATTAGGTGCCTGCACAAGCTCTAGCAGTCACCTCATTCGTCAAAACTGTTCCACTATTCTACTAATCTACCTCCATGGAACTGCGCCCTTATGCATGATCCAACAAACTATGGTCCCGCCCCTTCGATGCTCAAATGCGGTCGACTTCGAGTGTCCCGAATACCCCCACCATACTCGCTGCATTGGCGCGAACGGAACGCAAAGCCGACTGCCATTAAAATTCAAAGTTGTGAAGAAGATTGGATTTAAAGATCCAAGATGGAAGGGTCGACGGGTCGAACTAAGAAGCCGTCTGATTGATTGATTTTTTTTACTTGCGCGTGGCGAGACCATAGTTTGTTGCATGATCGAATAAATACATGGTCTAGCCACTTGAGGGCCCCGTTTTGTACAAGTCACGCAACCGCTTAGTTTCACCATTTTGTTAGTATAACCGCGCAGTTTGAATCTGATGCGTACTCTCTGTACGACAAACTATTGTAGGAAAATCAGTATGTAGGAAGATAATATTATGAAAATATTGAAAGAATGAATTCCAAAAGTACTTGGAATACGTACTGTATACCATTAATCCATTTCCCTTTCAGGGTAGGCGTGACACTAACCGATTCGGGTAGTGTTTCTAGGTGGATAGTTTTCTTGTAGTTATAAATAACTACAAATTTGGGCTCACCACACCCATAATAAGCCAAGAGCACACAGTATTCTCGAATGGTCACCCATCCAAGTACTAACCGCGCCCAACGCTGCTTAACTTCAGTGATCTGACGAGAACTGGTTTTTTCAGCGTGGCATGGCCGTTGGCTGAATGATGTATATTAGAACACTGATAAGAAAATAAATTATAATTGAGACAGAATGGAAGTTTGTAAATAATACTGAATGACAGCGATCAAAAGTACATAAAAATTTTGATATTTATGATAATTAATAACATTTTCAATATCTCTGTTTTACAGTGTATACATAATTCTCATGTCGCCAATTCTTTCAGAAAAATATAAGCAAAACTGACAGAGGTCTGTAATAGGATTACAACTAGGGTCCGTAAAATTTACAGAAAAGTTTGTAAGGTTAAAGAGATTAATGAATCTCATTTTTACGATGAAAAGATAAGTACGTAGCAGTAATTGCTGAATAACATCCTAATATATACATGTACAGAAATAAATTATTTTGTAATCAATTTAGAAATAATGCAATCAAACTTTAAACAAAATTTAAATTTTGTTTTGGATATTTTTCTGTTGATATTAATAATGACAAATAATGGAAAGGAAGCATACATCACAATAATCAGTATATGTTTCATTAACAGTTATGAAAGTACAATTTGGTAAAATTTGGTTTTTTATATTTTCTTCTTACATATATCACACTTACTCGGACTGACGGGCAATTTGGAATCGTTAACACAATACCAAAGAAAATTAAAAATATTTAATAATCCAACTTTTTGTTGATGAGACAAATCGAGACAAAGTTTGAAAAACTCTATGACCTTTATATGGGAAAATTCGTAAATGTGTTTAAAGCTCAGAAAAGAAAAAACCTTCGTTTTAGGAAAGCACCAATATTTAAAGTACCTACTTTTTTGTTTTGATGTTAATCTTTTGTCTGCGATTATTATACAAAAACTTTTGTCATTTTTAGAATGAACAATATGTGTGCGGGATACATTTTATTCATTAAGATAATTTACAACAAGAAATCAAGATTTACTTCATCTTCGACATTTCGATGAGGAAACTTTGTCCACGAATCACCATATAATGCAATGTGGAAAGTAAATTATCATTAGCTTCGTTTGTATATATTTATAGTAAGACTTATATCATTCTTACATTCTTCTCATATTGTAAAATTTTGAAATTATTTGCCTTTACATATAAATATGTATGTGTGCAATATTATAGGGTTTACATATTTATATTATAGGGAAAAAGTTTAATAAAAAAATCATTCATTTCGGAGAAAATTGAGTTTTGCTTTTGAGGTTAGAAGTTTTTGGTTTCTGAAAATCGTCTTAAAATCGTGACAAAAATTGTAATTTTCATTTCGTTTTTTAAATTCTTAGACGTACTCGAGATGACCAGTTGATAAACACAAAGAAAGTTTTATTGAAAAATGTATTCACTTCCCAAAAAATCAATTTTCAATAAAACGGTGTCACTGTATGACAGACGATTTTTCGCATTCAGGTAGGGATAAATAATAGAATTAACATTTTCTTCTGCTGAACCATGAAGATATTGAATTAAATGCCTTTTATGAATATCGTAAAAAAGGCTTTATCCAGAAAGTCTTTATTTTTAATGGATATGAAAATCAAACTTTGAGGTATTGCTATCATCATCAAAAATACGATTTCGAAAAATTACTTTTAACTTGATATGTATTTTAATTTTTGAGAATTTTCTAACAATAAATCACATTTTCAAAAAATTGTCAGTTGCCAGCTTCTACCTTTCCACCCTTCATATATTAATTATATTACGAGCGTTAGACAAATTTGTAGGAAAAGAAGTGTGAACAAGAGTATCGACCATTATAAATAAATATTTAATATCTTTCAATCAAATTTTCCGCCAAAATTGAGGACAAAATATTTAAAAATGAATAATACATAATAATTATTCTTTTATATGTCATGAGCACTGCACTATAATTAATTAATTCAGTACTTTCCCAATGGACTTCAATTTTATTTTATTCTATACACATATGCCAGTTTTTGTCAGCAGGAAGAGGTTGTGATACACATAACCTAAAATCATAGTTAATCCGTAATTTCCTTTACCCATCTTCAACATTAAAATACATTTTGTTAGTATTGGAATATTTCTATACCTCAAAATTACACACAAAATTTAATTCTAAAATTTTAATTTTAAAATCACTTACATTTGCCGCCTTACTTATCCAAGATGGAGAAACTAAGCGGTTGGAGAATTGGTTCAGTTTTTTTTACTTGCGCGTGGCTAGACCATGTATTTATTGGATCATGGTTTGTTGGATCATGCGTATTATGTATATCAGTGCCCATCTCTAAATACTAGTAGTTTGGAAAGCTACAATCAAAAATGAAAGTCCTACGGTTTGTGTTAAAACCAAAATTCATATTTATAGTTTTGAATATGTGCACAGTTCTGTACGTGGAATGTACAAATAAATCGAAAGAACCGAAGAAAAAAAGCTGGCGGGACAAAGATATAAGAGACATGACTGACACCGACTTGGAGCACATTCTTGATCAATGGGAGGAAAACGAGGAACCATTGGAGCCAGACGAACTTCCCGAGCATTTGAGACCACCTGCGCAGATAGATTTAAGTAGAATAGATATGTCTAATCCAGATAACATTCTAAAAGCAACCAAAAAGGGCAAAGGTGTTATGATGTTTGTCGATGTTCGTCCTGATATTTCAATCCAGGAAGCTAGTACAGTAATGCAAATTTGGCAGACTAGTTTGCACAATAATCATATCATAGTTGAAAGGTATCCCATCGAGGACAGAAGATCAATTTTTATGTTCCGAGAAGGATCGCAGGCTGTGGATGCCAAAATTTTTTTGTTAAGTCAACCAGAATTACTTCATCTTACGTTGGAGGGTCAGACATTCAAAGCACAAAGTGCTGAGAAAAAGACTGAACTGTGAGAGTAATATATAAAGTTTGTAACATTTCCACTGTTCTTCCATTTTTGTAATAAAGGAAATTTTTATTCTGAAGCTAAAGATGTTTACTCTTTGTTTAAGGGAAGGCACCAGTGAATTTTTGTTTCATTGAAATGTTTTAATGGTTTTAAGCTAGGGCTACCATATGTGTAGGACAGGTTACAAGGACAAATATATATGTTGAAACAAATAGTTCTAAAAGAGGCAGACCATTCTGATCGTTCAATATCTCTTTCACTCTTGCTGATCTTGTGCAGGCAAGCGCTGCAGACGAAAATAAATGGACTGACACGCACAAAAACGGCGAAAATAAATAAAATTGAAGGAAAATTCCCATTATGACTGAAAAGGACATTTCTAATTGTGGGAAGGACTTCAAAAGACAAATCCTTCTAAAGAAGGACGTATGGTAGCCCTATTTAACCACACTGCAGTTTATATACAAAGTTTGTTTTAAGGCAATTTCATATGCGGACCAAAGTTTAATATTTAATGAAAAGAATAACTTATTTTTCGTAATATCAATAGCGAAACAAGATCACAAAATTCCCTTCCATTGAAAGGTAAGATACAATTTTTTACAAATATTTATATTGTTTTATCCAAGTGAATCAGTTGGTTCAAACAAGACAATCGTGTGTGTGTGTGTATGTATATATATATATATATATATATATATATATCATACCCCTAATTTCGACAAGAACATTTTTTCGAAAAAACCTGTCAGGACATACAGGGTGATCCATTTTAATCTATGGATCCAAATATCTCTTAAAATACTCCATCTACAAAACAATTGTTCAGACAAAAATTGTACAGAACATAAGTGGTGATTTAAAGTAGTCCGGCTATTGGATCGGTCAAATGAAAAATCGTAAAAATTATTTTTTTTTTTGACGGAACAATATGTCCCCTTTCACATAATGCCTTTTTTAGGGGTCCTTTCCATGTTAAATTTTGAATTATCGCTGTTTAAAGACGTGTCAAAAACATGGGATCTTATGGAGAGGCCTTTCGCGGGCTCCAAAAATGGTTAATTTTGGCTTTAAAACACGTTGAATATTATTAGGAAAACTGTTTTGAAGACAGAAAATATAATGTGAAATTTCAATTACTGCTCATTTGTACTTGCTTCCAGGGTATTTAAGCTAAATTTTAGCAAAACATACCGAGGTAAAATATGACGATAACGGTGTGGCGTTGACTAAGGTCAAAGATATTATACACCTAGATGCGGCAAGTGGCGGCGGAGTGGGGGCAAAATATATATAGCAACTACTTTCGTGCGGTGTAACAATCTGTGATTGTTCATTAATGCCCTTACTGTCCACTAGGGGCAGCACCACCCGGACATGCGAAAAGACATGAGATATTAAAACCTCGTTCAAATCCATTGTGGTTAGAAGTAGATTTACTAATGGGATTATTAAATCATTAATAATTATTTGGGTTAATAAACAATTGAATAATTTATAGAGAGAGACTTGGTATTTTAAGAAAGCGAACTGACTCTGTAGTTTAAGAAATTTCTAACGCTGAATTTCATTTTGACTTTATGATTTGTGTGTAATTGGAAAAGAATGTTGTTTGCTACAAGTTTTGTTTTCAGCTCTAGTTTAGAATGCGGAATAAGTATGAAAGAAACATAAATTGAATGACTTCAAAGGAGTTTTAGGAAAGAGGGTTAGTTAAACTCACAAAAGATAACTTCGAGAGTTCGTGCTAGAATAGTTAAAACAAATAAAGAAGCCATTGTTATTAACTAGTTTGAACCAGAATTTAAGCTGATTTTTATTTGTGCGAAAGCTGTAAAAACTAATGAACTTTTTATTACTGTTAATTATTTGACGTTTTTGATAGTGAAGCATGAAATGAGATTTGAGCCTAAATCGAGGAAACGTGGTTAATGGGTATTTTTCAAGAAGCTAACTAGGCCGCGATTTCATCATGGGTTGACGAGGAATTAGGTCATGCTTTAGTCAAGTTGGGGGTGTAAATATGAATTCTGATTGGTTGGAAGTATGGGTATGATTGAGAGTAGGATTGCGCGGGATACCCCTGGATCGCTGCGCGATCCAGGAGCCCGCGGGCAACATCGATGTTCGATATCAGAATCTTATCCGCTCGCGACGCGAAACTTTTGTCTCCGATGTCTCTATATGTATTAGTATAGAAATTGGACTTTAAGAAATTACAGTGAACAGATCTTGAATATATTCATTCTTAAATTCAAAGTAGTTTTGTGTTTTTATTTGTGTTCAACCTTATTTAGCTTTTAAAGCTGCATCTATTTTCCGTTTTTATTTATTTATTTATTTCACGCTGACTATTGAACTATTTTATCAACGTTGGAATCGTCAGAGTCGGAGGCATGGGCCAGAAGAGCTTTCGCTCTTAAGTGGAAGGAACTCACTGGAGGGCAAATTTAATAAACTTAAATTTAAAAACAGTTCAATTTTCGCGCCAAATTAATCGTGAACTGTTACAGGAAAACTTTTTTGGTGTCAGAAGTGGGATTCCACAAATACGTCGCGGTGGAATCCCAATTTTAAAATAACTGAAAAAAGGAGACACAGTGATTAAAGTGAAAAGTGAAAAAAAAATTTTTGTTGATAGTGGTAAAAACTTGTGAAAGAAACTAAACGCGAAGCAAGAGTGACAGTGACTGAAAATAATAAGGCGAGAGAAAAATTCCAAGGGCCCTATTAAGTGCAAGTGCTTGAATAAAAATAAATAAAATAATTGTTAATAATATTGGATGGTAAAATAAAATATTAAATTTTTTTTTTTTTTCATTTTAACCATGAACTTTATTTGGTTTTAAAACATTATTTTAAATAAAAGGAACAATTTTTGCTCAAAAACATTTTATAATACAATATATATATATATATATATATATATATATATTTTTTGGCCTTGGAATTAAGTTAAAATATTTGAAATATAACGGGATTCAGGACGTCGAGGGATTTCGGGTGGAAATTGGACGTAGCCCGAAAGAAGAAGACGAATTGGGATTATAGGGATCAGCGAAGGATTTCGGGTGGAAATCGGACGTAGCCCGAAAAGAAGAATTATAAGGTGCGGATCGAGGGAAGATAAAAGGATAGATGTGATGAGCAATAGCCGCGAGTACCTCCTCCACGGTTTTTGACGTGGTTTTTAAACCGAGAGGCTAGTGGTACCAATAATTACCAAGGACTCGCAGACGGTGGTTGCAGAGACCACGAGACATTACCTCACAATCACCGCAGGCTGAATAAGAAGAAGGACTAAGGATTGACCAGAAAATATATTTGGATTAGCAGAGAACTGAAGAGGCTAGCTTGTGAAACAATTTTAATTTATTTATAAAATTAGTGAATGTGTATGTGTGTGTATAAGTGATACAAAATTTCAAAATTATATAGTGCTGAAATAAATTTTATTTAGCTAGCCAATCCTCTAGAACTTCAAAAGGGTGAGTCAGTTCGCTGAAATAAAATTTGAAATTATTCTCTTGCCAGTCTCTCTCATTTATATCATTTTATTTGCATAGTGTGGTTGAGTAAGAATTAGATTTAAACAAAGTGTGAAAATTATTTAAGATGGCCGAAGAAAATAATACCCTTGATAGAACAGTGGAGGTTAGCAATGATGGTAATAACTCCATCATAGGTACCGGGGCTGAGGGAATATTAAATGGGGTAAATGCACCATCCACCTCTACTTTTAATAACCCCGAAATTAATACTAGAGAACCAACTCCATCGGGTTATAATACTATTAACAACTCAGTTATAACGGCCCCTCAGCACCAAATACAGTCCACGCTAAATCCGAGAGTGGTAAGGAATTTGAATTCCGATTTTAATACCCCAACCCACTCTAATTTAACCACGCAAGTGACAGGTAGTCCTTTGGTAGTTAACCGGAATACATTGGAAACTGGAGCGACGGGAAGTGTTCAGGCTGGGGCTATGGTTGACGACTCTGGACTTTTTCCTTTGCCAAGTCAAGAGCCTTTAAAACCAATTCCTTTTAAAGCCGCACTCGAATTCATACCAAAGAATTTCGATGGGAAAAATATCCCTGTTAGCCGTTTTGTGCGAGATTGCATATACGCGCGTAATTCAATAGCAGCCGAAGATCGACAACATTTATTTTTAATTGTTAGATCGCGCATTTCTGGCAGTGCCTATAATTCGCTACTTGACAGGGAAATTCACACCTTAGAAGCCTTATTGAAACATTTAAAAAATATTTTTACTGAACACCGAAATTTAAGCCAACTGAATTCTATGCTAGCAACCGTGGCACAAAAATATAATGAGAATGCCCAAGAATACGGAGACAGGGTTAGCGAAATTTTAAAAAATATAATAGAACTTGTGGAAGAGAAATATTCAATAATCGAAGCTGACTCGATGATTAGGTCAGCAAGAGACACGGCCTGTGAAAATTTTGTAATGGGATTGAAACCTAATCTAGTTTTGAGGGTACGAATGGAAGGACCTGGATCTCTTCAAGATGCCATTATGGCAGCTAGGAAAGCAGAATGGGAAGTTAACTTTGCTAAAGGATTGATTAAAGGACGTGAGAACGATAAGAACGATAAATCAGAAAATTCGGAACTTTATAGAGGAAAGGGTTATCAGGGAAATAGATTTAGGCCCTATGGAGGAAATGCTTGGGCACATGCACTTGGAAGTGGTAGAGGACAAGGATTCGGAAGAGGTTTTGCAAACCCTTCAGGATCTCGTGGCAGGGGCGGAGTTGTCACTCGGGGGAGGAGAGGAGGCGCTCAGCAAATAGCTCCTTCAGTGGTCACCTGTCGCCGATGCGGCGAGCCGGGTCACCATGATTGGGGTTGCGCAAAGCCTAACCCCTCAAATCCTAAGACTTGTTATAAGTGTCTCAAAACAGGGCACTTTGCGCGAGAATGTCCGAATGGTAACTCTGAAGTAGTATGTTTCAAGTGTAAACAAACGGGACACTTCGCTAGGGATTGCATTTTTAAAAATATAGAAGAAAATAAAAATTTGAAATTTTGCAAATATTGTAAAGGCAATGATCATATCATTAATGATTGTAAAATCCTCGCAAAAAGGGTCGAGGATAGTAGAGCAGAAAAAGGAAATTCTTTAAACGAGTAATAAGTTCTCTGGATTGGTGTGACAGTGAACTTTTACCGGAAATTACACCCAGTAGGCGTATTCTATTTATTTGGGACCCAGAACGGCAAGAAAAATCCCCCAAAATCAAATTGTTTGCTGATGAAATGACTAGAAATAAAGGACTCTTTTTGGTAGATACGGGAGCTGAGCTAAACATAATCCATAAGGGTAAATTAAAATTAAATACACTCATAAATCAAGTACCCAAATTCGTTTTATGTGGAATTGGGGGGAAGTCCGTAATTACATTGGGTGAGGTTCTGCTAAAGATTAATAATAGTCCTTGCTCCTTTCAGGTGGTTCCTGATGAATTACCTCTCCCAGCCGATGGGATAGTGGGAATGCCATTTCTTAAAGAATCCTCGATCCATCTGAAAGACAAACAAATTGCACATCCATTAGGCACTTTCCCATTCACACCTGAGTTTAAAAATGTACACTTGCAGATAAAAGCTAGAACTAAACAAATTGTCACTTTACCAGTTACAAATCCGGAAATAGGAGAAGGATATTTGCCACTCGTGGATTTAGGACCTGGAATATATTTGGGTAAAGTTTTAGTTAAAGTTAGAAAAGATAAAATTACTTTATTTTGTATAAATACAACTACCAGGGACACTTTTCTCATTTTACCTCCAGTAACTTTGGAAGAATTTGAACTTCCAAAAACTGTTGCAGAAACTTCTATTAAAAATATGAAACATATTCCAAACCACGATGAGGATCGATTGGGCAGATTGATAGACTCACTAGATTTAACCGATTTAAATAAAGAAGAACGGGGTACCTTAGTTTCCATTATATCAAAATATACGAAGCAATTTCATTTAAAAGGGGATTATTTAGGATGCACCAATGTTATCAAACACAAAATTACAGTAACCGATGAAATTCCTGTCTATAAAAAGGGGTACAGGCACCCGCCCATTCATAAAGAAGTTATCATTAAAGAAACCGCAGATTTGCTTAAAAATAAATCAATCTCACCCTCAGATTCTCCTTATAATTCCCCTGTATGGGTTGTACCTAAAAAACCTGACCCTCAAGGCAATAAAAGATGGCGTATGGTAATAGACTATAGAGCCCTGAACGAAAAAACGATAGGGGATGCCTATCCCCTTCCCAACATTATAGATATTTGATCAGCTTGGAGGTGCTAAATATTTTACGGTACTTGACCTACCACAAGGCTTCCATCAGATAGAGGTCGAACCCAAGGATAGATATAAAACAAGCTTCTCCAGTCCTTTTGGTCATTATGAATTTAATCGAATGCCATTTGGAATGAAAAACGCACCTGCGACATTTCAAAGATTAATGGATAGGGTACTTTCAGGGTTACAAGGTGTTGAGTTGTTTGTATATATGGACGATATAGTAATATACGCGAAATCTTTAAAAGAACATAACGAAAAATTAGAAAAACTATTGGGGCGTTTAAAAACCGCAAACCTCGTTTTGCAGCCCGAAAAATGTAAATTTTTTCGCAAAGAAATCGTTTATTTGGGACATATAATATCGCAGGATGGTTTAAAACCAGACCCCAAAAAGTTAGAAGCTGTCAAATGCTTTCCTCAGCCAAAATGTCGGAAAAATATCAAACAATTCTTAGGACTAGCAGGATATTATAGGCGATTTGTACCCGGATTTGCTCTTATAGCCAAGCCTCTCAATAATCTATTAAAAAAGGGAGTAGCTTTTGAATGGACATCAGATGTACAAGAAGCCTTTGAGAAACTAAAAAATATTCTCTGCTCAGACCTAATATTGCAATATCCGGATTTTTCTAAACCTTTTGTAGTAACTACAGACGCTTCAGAATATGCGTTGGGAGCTGTGTTGAGCCAGGGTCCCATTGGAAAGGATTTACCAATAGCATACGCTTCACGTGCGTTACAGGGTGCTCAATTTAAGTATAATGTTACGGAAAAGGAACTATTAGCAGTTATATTTGCCGTAACTCAATTTCGTCCTTATATTTACGGTCGAAAGTTTATATTAGTTACAGATCATCGTCCCCTGGTATGGTTACACCAGCTGAATGATCCAACCTTAGGGTCAAGGTTAGCCAGATGGAAGGTCAAATTAAGGGAATATGAATTTGAAGTCCAGCACAAACCGGGGCGAGTAAATTCAAATGCAGACGCATTATCTAGAAATCCGGTAGTAGATTCCGTTGAAGATAATAATATGGATATAGATTCTGAAATTTCTGAGGATGAGGATCAGTGTGCTGGGGAAGTGCACGTCCTGGAGCGCACCGTGACTCATTCTGCAGAAAGAGAGAGAGAGAGATTTGGAACCACGAGTACCCAATAGAGAGACTATTTTTTGGTTCTTCCGAGAGGGAAGAAGTATGCGCCAAGATTGGTGCCCGCACAAAAGTAGGTGCGGAGGGGATGGAGATTGACACCAAGATTGGTGTGGTCATTCGGTCTGTGACCCCGGGGGTCAGTCAGGCTAATGCCCAGGGGGGTGATGAGGAGGAAAATGCCTACCAAAGTCACGATGATGAGAGGTTATCGGTGACATCCCATAAAGCGGACAATAAAAGGTTGTCGGCTGTGTTCTCAGTTCAAGACAATGAGAGATTGTCTGTGGACATTGAGCATGAGAACGGTGAGAGGCCGTCTGACAGTGAGAGGCTGTGTGGCAGTGAGAGACTGCATAAAAACGGTGAGAGGCCGTCAAACAGTGAGAGGCTGTGTGGCAGTGAGAGACTGCATAAAAATGGTGAGAGGCCGTCAAACAGTGAGAGGCTGTGTAGCAGTGAGAGACTGCTTGACCATAAGGCGTGCGCACGCAGGTTAAAAAAGGGATTGGTAGAGGTAGTCTCAAATGAAAATGAAGATGATTATTTAGATGAGCAAATTAGAAACTCTATGGGAGGCGAGTATCAAATCTTTAGAAGTCCCGAAGTGATAGAAAAGGAGGATGAGTATGATGAAAGCGAAATTGTTAATGAATTACCTATTCAAGGTGAAAACTCGCAGGGTAGTAGAAATTTGCTTACCCCTTTATTTAAGATCAGTAGAGAAAAATTATGGATGAGGGAAGATCACTTAATAAATTTTACATCTTGTGATCACATATTAACCACACCTGTAGGTCGAGATTTGATGGATAATGCAATTATTAAATTGCAAAATTTGAAAAATGAAAAGGTGGAAATCGGACAGGTAATTTCCTTAAGGCATAAAAATAAAGCAATTTTTAATCTTTTTATCAAAGATAAGTTTGATGATAAAATTTATACAACTAATATCGAATCCGCGGTTTCAACCCTAAAAGATGCGGCAAGTGAATTAAAGATAAACTCATTCAGTGTTTCACGTAAAGGAAATGGTTTTGATAGAGTGTCATGGGAAGTGATAGAATTGATTTTCAAAACTTATTTCGGTACAGGAAATTTCCAAATTACTATCTGTACGGGGGAGGTTACAATCCCACCCGTAAATCAAAGGCCTCAAATTCTTAAAGAAAGTCACGATTCTGTAACAGGTGGTCATAAAGGAGTGTTAAAAACTTATGAGCGTGTTAAAGAAAAGTTTTATTGGAAAGGGTTAAAAGAAGATGTTCAAAATTACGTCAAAACTTGCGATTCCTGCCAAAAGAAAAAGTTAGTTAGGGTTAAAACGAAATTGCCTATGTGTATTACGGATACACCTTCCAGAGTTTTTGAAAAACTTCAAATGGACTTGGTTGGTCCACTACCCAAGTCAGATTCAAAAAATGAATATATGTTAACTTGGCAGGACTGTTTATCAAAATATTCAGGGGCTATTCCGTTGGCAAATATAGATGCTAGCACAATTGCAGTTGCTTTTGCTGAGCATTTCATATGCCGATTCGGATGCCCTGAATCAATTCAGACGGACCAAGGACCACAATTTATGAGTAAAATTATGGCAGGTTTTGCGGAACTTTTTAAAATTACTCAATATAAATCCTCTGCTTACCATCCACAATCTCTAGGAGCTCTTGAACGAAGTCACCACACTTTCGTGGAATACCTTCGTCATTATTGTGGGAAGTCGGACTGGGATTTGTGGTTGCCGTATGCCATGTTCTCCTTTAACACGTCGGTCCATGAGTCCACCGGCGTAACTCCCCATGAAGTAGTATTCGGTCGAAAAGCAATTTTTCCTTCCGAATTTGCTGATGAACAGATTCCCATTACCTATATCCAACTGGTACACAATATCCTCAATAAGTTGATTACCACAGAATCCATGGTTCATTTTCGACTTGAAGCTGCAAAACGAAGATGTAAAAAATATTATGATAGAAAGGTCAATGAGATGAATTTTAAGGAAGGACAGTATGTTTATTTAATATTGGAAAAGAGAATTGATAAGTTAGGTGACCATTATGAAGGTCCATACAAAATTACCCGATTAGTAAGCGACTATAATGTCGAAATCCTTAAAGGAGATGGGACCAAATCCATAGTCCATATGAATCGCATAAAACATGCGTTCTTGCGATATGACCCCTGAAAAATATCGATAATAATGAAAAGATAGAAAGTAAATTATTGTTAAAGTATATTAAGTATATACATAAATAATTATTGAATAACGGAAATTTAGATATTAAATTTACATACTTAAAAGGAAAAAATGAGAATCCCTATTGTTGTGAATAAATACTCATAAAAGAAAGTTTGTAAAATGTAAAGAAAATCGTTAATCTCTCCGGAGTAGAGATTTTAAGGGGGAAAGGATAATAATATAGGAATGAAGCCTTTCCTATATAAATTAAAATGAAGCCTTTCCTATAAGTATTAAGGGCCTATATAGAAATTTTTGAGAATTTTGCTTCAAAATAATTTCAAAATTATTTGAAAAATACCTGAATGAATCGAGACAATATTAAAATTAGCCTAAAATTAAAGTAGCATACAAATGCATTTGATCAAAATTAAAATAAATGTTATAAATTAAGGGAATTTAAAATCTACTGATTTACAAGAAGAAAATTTTGGAAAATAAAAAAAAAAAGAGGAAACGATAGTTTATTAAATTTTAAATAGAAAATTTGGGAAATATCAACTATGATGTTAATTTATTCTATTTAAGTTACGATAGGATGTGAAAAGGATTAGAAAATTTGCTTGAAATAAAGCAATAAACAAAAAAAAATTAATTATGAATGAATAAGTAACGCTATTACTTTAAGAAAAAGAAGGGGTTATACAATTTTGAAAACAAAAAATTTGTTGAGGAAATTTTAATTTTTGAAGTTCCTAAGGTGAGAATATGCAATTACGGTAAAGATTTTATTTATAAAATTCAATAAGAAAATCTTGTAAAGTTCAAAAAAAAAAAATAAAACTATTTTTATATTTTTGTATTACTATTATTATAATTATAATTATTTTAGCCTTAAAAGTGATTTTTAAATATGCATTTTGGTGCTTGAAAAACTTATAAGCTGAAAGATAAAATATAAATCTTAAATTTAATCATCTATATCCAATTATAAAATGATTTGACAAGAAATGTATTAAAATTTTTGTTTTGTAGGAATAATTTTAAAATTTTTATATTTTACATTAGAGAAAGAAAACTTTTAAGTTAAAATAAGACTTAGAAAATAGAAAATCATACAAGAGAGGGTGCATAAATTTGTTAAGAAAAAATAGATTTTACGACTTTCAAATTTAAAGAAATTGACTAGGTCATTTAAAATGGGAAAGTAGACCCTTCAAAGTCAAGTGCATAGAATGCAGATAGAGTATTAGACTATTAAAGAGAAGGAAAGGGAGAGCGAGTAGCGGCGAGGCAAATTCTCTCGGGTACCACGTGCTCTTAGATTTGACTCCTATTTGATAAGGATTCAAGATTCAGACAGAACAGCTGATTAATAATAAATAAAAGAAGCAAATTTTGACATTATAATTAGAAAGGATAATAACGAGATATTAATCTCGATTCTAATAATTAATTTCTTATTTTAATTACAAGATCAATTTAAAGGGGCAGAACTTTACGGGTACGAAATTTTGCGAAAATGTTCGGGCCCGCTCACACCATAAACTAGTGTTAGACGGTTCATATTTTAAACTCGCAGTATTTTAAATCAAATCGATAAAGTGAGCCTCGTGGCTATCAAAAATTAATTTTATCCAATTTAAAAAAAAAAGTGTCTAATAAAAATGGTTGTTACATTAAAAATAAATGAATTCGGAAAGAAAAATAAGTACACATACAACCAATGGGTGGTATAAAAAAATTAAAAAAACGGAATTTCTGTATTTCATGCACCAGGTATGTTGGCATTGAAGTTTAGGATAGTTTTTTGTAATAATTATAAAACAAAGCGAGGAAATGAGTTTTGAAAAGAAATTTTGATCACATGACCCCTATATTGATAAATTTTGCTAAATCTATGGAAGTTCTTTGTTTGAATAGAATTATCTTTTATTAAATTCAATATATGCCTAATTAATGATTAACAAAAACAAACAAATTATTTTTGAAAAACTATATTTTCAAAATACCAGGACAAATTAAATTAATTATTTTAAATCTTTTAATTACAATAGAAAGTATTTAAGTAAAAATAATAAAAGCTAGATTTTTCTTGATTACTTAGACTGTAGCTTTAATGCCTCGGTATTTTGGAGGAAGGTTGAAGGAGTAAAATTTTTGATAGATATGAGGTAAAGGACTCAGGTGACTTGACCTGTTTCAGAGTCCTTTTAGAACTTAACAAATATATATATATTGGTCTAGATTAAAAAGGAACTTAAAAAATTCCCTACCTGTATAGAATTGGCGTCCACCTTTTCACTTATAATATTCACAAATCACGTGCCAGAGCACTCATCGTTCATTGGCTGGGCGGAAAGTTCACATATGTAATTGTCCAATGCGTGGACAGATCCCGCGAATTTCAAACTTAACTTAGGTTCGTTGTAGCAATGGTAATACAAATTTTTGTTACTTTGAACACAAGAAATATTTTACGCAATTATAAAGATAATTCAGTAA
>CAKNYM010033685.1:0-42900 GCA_932195095.1 Andricus curvator
TGTACAGTTGTGTTTTTATATGTTGAACGTGGTCGGGTCGCCATTTTGTTTCAAAAAATTAATTTGCAAAGTTTTCCCCCCATTGCACAACGAAAATTAAAAACATTTTGCAAACTTGAGTAACTATGAGCTCAGTCTCCATCCTGTATTGAATTTGCAAAACGTTCTTGATGCGGCAACATTATTAATTATAAACAAATTAACATTTTGTTAATCACTCCTGAGCGAAAATACCAGAGGTTTTGCACAAAGTTGTTTCTTCTTTTTTCCATTGAAAGGAAACTATTGTATGATTTGCAAAACTAAATACATAACGCAAAATATTGTGTTTAAAATAATTGTTACATTTTTTGCAATTCGACTACTAAAATTTCAGCGGAAATTGCGAAGATTGCGTTTTTGCGTAGAAAATGTTAGGAATGTCGAGATCTAAAAACTATCAAATTTAAAAAACGTTGTATGGCCGGCAATAATATTAGAGCTGCAATTGAACAAATTAGTTACTTTTGTAAACTAGCGAAAAATTTCAAACATTTTGCAAATCGCACTGAGTGATAAATAACTTATTACCAACGTCACATTATATTTGGAAACTATTTACGACTTGGCGACATTACTAATTTTAAACAAATTATTATTTTGTTTATCACTCCCAAGCGAAAATACCGAAGGTTTTGCAAAATGTTGTTTCTGCTTCTTTCTATTGAGAAGAGACTATTATATGACTTAGAAAACTGTATGCATAACTCAAATCATCGTTTTTTAAATTGATGTTGCATTTTTCGCAATTCGACTCATAAAATTCCTGCAAGAATAGAAAATGTTGCGTTTTTGGGTAGCAAATGTTGGAAATGTCAAAATCTTAAAAATAATAAATTTGCAAAACGTTGCACGACCCGTGTGGGAAAATTTCGTGGCAGTCTTGAATCATGCTGAAGCCAGTACAGTTTTTCTCAAGCCTGTCTATTCACGCAAAACTAGCCTGACGCTACACTGGCGCTGTCTAGTTTTGCTACGTGTTTGATGCAAACCTTTCTGCTGTCTAGTCCCAATCTTGGCGCTATCTAGGAGTTCGTTACGAATTTGAATATATGAAGATTGTTCAGATTTCAGCTAGTTTCTAGATAGAAACACGGTTTAGACTTGAGCAAAAATTACACAGGTGAATTTATAAAATAATCATGTTTCAATAAATGATTGAGGAAATCACAATACGCAATTGCACAGATGCTCCAGCAGTAATTAATTATACACTTTTACATATTTAAGAGAGTAAGCAATAATCGTTGAAGGTGATCAAAATCTTAATACAAGAACTTTATTCTTAAGAACGATTTTCTTCAAGAATGTTCAAAAACATTTCCTTTCAATTGAATGATAGGTATAGTAGAGTTTTAATAAATTTTTATTGAATTTATAATAATTATAATATGTATAATGCTATGTATAATATTGACGATATTCCAAAAAATCAAATATCATTATAAATGACTCATTTAATTTATTCTAATTATTTATTTATTGCGTAAATGATAATTGAGCCTAACGTATTGATTATTTGAAATAATAAACAATCATTATTTCATAGTCTAATCGCAAGTCAACTCATACAAACGTTATTATTTTCGATGATTTATTCACACATCAAGCACTTTAAATGTTTAAAAATTATACATGTTTTATTGAAATAAATATTGGGATGTAATGAATTGAATTGCATATCCGACAAAATGAAAGAAAATTTAGCTTTTAGGTGGCCGAGGTATTAAGGCGACGGGACAAAGTTACAACAATATAATAGGAAGTTACATCAGAAGTTCGACACCCGGCGTATGTACAAGAGATTTGCGGAAGCTCATTTTTTTTCTACAAAAACTTTTTTTATATTTTTAATCAACTGAAAAATTTATATATTGGACGTTTATCGTATGAAAAATAATAGTATTATTTAATTGTTCATTACTTTCTTATCAAAAGAGCCGATCTGTCTAGAAACTAGTCGATCCGAGCGTAACATCCCAGTCTAGTCACTGGACAGTCAGCCTGTGGCGCGCCAGTGTGGACTCAAGGCGGACTAGACAGAAACAGTAGAGCGCCACGAAATTTTTCCACACGGGGACCGACAACAATATTGAAATTGCAATTAAACAAATTAGGTACTTTTTTAAACCAGCGAAAAAATACAAACATTTCAGGTCCCGGAAGTTGGAATTACAACATTGTCACATCCATATGGGCGCTATGTTATAATTGAGTGCTTATATTGTGCTCATTTATGCTGCAGAAAAAAATTTTGTGCCCGGTAATTTTGGTGAAAAATATGTAGTAATGCTAGCTTCACCTGAAGCCACAACTCCGGTATGCGCTTATTCGTGCTATGCACAAAATCCGGGCACTTTTTTTAAACAAAAACGTGTAGCAATGCTGGATTCCGATGACTCTTGTATGTGACACTCGGCAACTATAAGTGGAATCAAATTGTACTTGGCGCAGGAATTCAGTCCTTATTTAGTGCTCACATATGCCGCAAAAACTAAATTTTGTGCCTGGTAATTTTAGTTAAAAACCTGTAGTAATGCTAACTTCTGCTGCAGCCACAACTCACCATGTGAAACTCGAAAACTATCAGTGATATAACATTTCGGTCCTTTGAATGTTGAAAACTTGAAGTACATACGTATTAGTTGCCTTGAAATAATAATAAACGTAATATAATTTCCATATAAGTTCTAGATATCACGCAGTCCTTTGAAAACATAGAATCGAACATGAGGATTATTCAATTGGACGGTTTCATAATCCATTATCATAAAAGAAATCTAAAAAAGAGATAACTCATGGAGCACTCATGGAGTAACAAGATTTTTTTATCATTAATTGATTGGAAATTCCGGTATTTTTTCTTTAGAATACGTATCTGAAGGCGAAATTGTTCTATCTTCTCGCGTTCTTCGTAAAAGCAGGTTTAAAAAGCGAAAATGACCTGATGTTCACGCAACATGGTTTTTTCGTTTTTTATGTGACACTGAACATTAAATCTTTAAAATCTCCGGAAATATTGCTACTACGAAATAAATAATGTCAATTTCCGAATTAGTGCCAAAAAATACATAAATAAATGCCATAAAAGTCAAATAAATAAGTATTTTATATGTTTTTGTGACGTAGTGTAATACAATATAAATTATTAATAATAAAATTATTTTTAAAAATCTGCACGCTGCATGGGTGCGCTTCTTTTTAGGTCTCGCGCTTTGCACTCAGTCTTTGTTCTTCCGCCGCGTTTGTGCAAGAATCGATTACAATTACAGATTGAACCTTTAAGATCTGTAATTTGTTGATTGCGCCCGGGACTCCTGTTTTGCGTGAAAGTGTTTGCCGTTAAGAATTTCACTGCACCTAGCTTGTGTCGTTTTTTCATAAATTCAAATTTGTGATTTTTCATATAAGTTGTTGCCATTAAAACGAAAATTACGAGCCTCATCAAAAAATGATTAGAGAAAATTTCTAGATTTTATTTAAGCAAATGTTTCAATGTTATTTTTCACAATCAAAATAAAACCAAGTGGTATTTTATTGATCAAACAATATGTACTTGTTCAAACGACGTATTATGTTATAAACGCGAATTTTATTGGCATTCCTGAATGCTTTGGCCTAATCAATAATTGTGAACATCCACCTCTGAACATACTTGTTATATTTATTTATTCTTATTTATAAATGTACAGAAATAGGTGTTCACATTGTATTAGTTAGTTCATATCATCAAGTAAATGCTATTAATTTGTGATATTAAAAGATAATAATTCTTCAAACCAGTAAAAATTGTTTGAACAATTGGCTGTAGGTTAAAAAATCCATGAAGTAAGCGAAAGTAATGAAACTTATTAAAAATAAATTAATAATTTTAATCATGTTCCGATTACCTTACAAAAATGATTTAAACAAATATTCACTTTAAAAAAATGTTCACGCAATTCATGAATTGTATATTGTTACTCGTTTTTTTCAAAGGTTCCCTCTTTTTTCTACACCGGCAGTTATTTTATTACTTTCTAAAACTTTTTCAGAGTAACGAGAAACCTTAAAAAAACCTCAAAAATGATATATAATGCAATGTATTCGTGCCACATTACGTTATCCAATAAAAAAACAGTAAATCTATCACAAACTGTATAGCAACCTTCAATGGTAAGAGAAAATCCTTGTGCAACACATTGAGAATTTAATCTGGCGAATAACTAAAAAAATATCAGTTTGTTTATCATTATCAATGTTTCTGAGTAATATGATGTTAGTACTAATTTAATTATCACTCAGTACGATTAGCGAACGATTAGTGCAACGTTTTGCAAATTTAATATTTGTTAGATTTCGACTGGAAAGTGGTAAACAAAATAATAATTCGTTTATAATTAATAACGTTTCCAAGTTGGAAACATTTTGGAAATGTAATATGATTTTTGTAATTGCAATTTTATTATTATTTCCGGCTAGTGATTCACGTCGACACGAGAAATTCAACTGTTTCACTCGACTTCGTTCGTTATCAGCCCCTTTTTTCGAACGATCATCTCGTGTATTCATTTGTTAAATTTCGAATCGTATCGTCTCATTTTTCGAAAGACATCGAACGAGGTCCTTGAAAATAATCGAGAAACGTCACTTGTGATACTTTATTATTATTATTATACCATTAGGCCATTTCCCTTTCGGCGTAGGTGCGACTTGCTCGGTTGGAAAATAGAAGTGTGTATATATAAATAATACTGAATCGAAATCAGTGACAACAAGAAGGAGAAAGGAAGTTCTAGGAAGTATTTTTGAATGCGGATACAGGGATGAAAAGAAGTTCGCGAAATGTGAGGCTTGCTCTGCACAAAAGTTGGAAATTATAATAAAAATAACGGATGGAAATACAACTGGGACTACCTGATATTTAAAAAAATTCCATGCTGAGGAATACAAGAGAGCCTTTTCTGATCGTGCAGACCAGCAGCCAAAAGAAGTATTATTGATAAGCATTTAAACATAATTTAATTCAAATTTTACATTCTATCATTTTCAGCAAGAAATTCAATAATTTCAAAATGCATTTCGAATAATTTTTCAATTTCAATAAATTTCAAACACATTTATATTTTTTAAAGAAATGAGAAGCCAAAAAATTAATTTGTACTCTTTTTAAAGCCTGTTTTAATGGAAATATGATTTTTGTTAGAATCTTACAAAACATTACTTTCAATAAAATAAATCTTTTTTTGATAAAAAAATTAGTAAAGAACTTTCTACATTATTTTTATTTTCGTACAGTAAATCGAAGATTATTATTATTAATATGAAACTAGCTGTGAATTCGATCTCGAGTGTTTCCACTTTGTTTGTATTTATAATTATATGGTGCTCATTTCACGAGCACTTTGCTTCCCGTTAGCAAATGTATTTGCTTCCTCACAGAGGAAGCATTAGTTATTTTTTTCAATAATATACAAACCAAAGTCTTCATTTGCTCAATTTAAAAATAGAAATTTACAAAAAATACAAAATTACAAAATAATACAAAAAATGTTTTAAATGTAAAGACAGAGCAGACAAATCAAATCTTGTATTCCAAATAATAATTTTTCGAGCTGGAAAAGGGAAAGGAAAAGTTCTGTCGCACCCTATCCCTTCCCCAGCTTTATGATTTCTTTACAAACATATGGTCAGAATTACTCTATTTGAGAATTTATGATCAAAAAGTCTTTTCTATTCATGCGTCAACTTTGAATTATGTCGATAAAAAGTTTTTCTGTTTAAAACTGATGATTCAGATATTATAAATGAGCATAACTTGACTAATCTTCAATAAAGTGTATTATTATTACAGATCAATAGATTCGCTTCGAATCAAGGAATCTTTTCCGTTCTTGCATTAATTTTGAATTATGGTATTTAAACAAGTTTTACTATGAAAAGCCGTGCTTCCAAATATTATGCATTACCATAGCTTCCTTACTCTTAAATAAAATGTATTCATATTGTAGGTCAATCGATTCGTCTCGAACCAAGGAATCTTTTCTGTTCTTGAATCAACTTTGAATTATGTGAATGAAAAAAGTTTTACTATAAAAACCCGATTTTCAAAATATATAAATTACCATAACTTCCCTCTCAATAAAATTGATTAATATTATATATCAATCGATTCGTCTCGAACCAAGGAATCTTTTATATTCTTGCATTAGCTTTGAATTATGCTAATAAAGGAAGTTTTACTATGAAAAACCGATTTTTGAAATATTATTGAGTGCTAAAAAAAAATGCAATAAATATTTTTAGAAATCCTTCGGTCAGATTCAAGATATTAGTGAGGAAAATAAGCCCTGCAAATTTCATCGAATTATCTGCAACCGTTTTCTAGTTATCGTGTTCACAAAAAAGCGTGACATCCCCACACACATCCACACATCCACGCACACACACACACACACACACATCCGAACAATTGCTTCGAACATTGTATTAGATATTTTTAAATTAGGGAGGGTTTAATTAAATGAATTTGAAAATTCTGGAAAATGTTACCATTATAAAGCTTCCTCTATGAGGAAGCAAAAAGGATATTTAGTCTTTCAAGATGAAAAATGTTACCTTTTCTAAATTTAACAACAAAATAAAGTAACATTCAGACCGAATACATTTTAAATCGGGAAGGCTGGAAAGCCAGCATGCTGAAGTCACGAAATCGTTTCGAAACATAATATTTAGTTGTGCCACTTGAAAAATTAAGAAAAAAAGTTTCTTAGACCTTTTCTTTATCTTGCCTCTTTTTCAAAATGTTCGCTAAAGTTATTATTATTAGAATCGGCTATAATTGTATTTTTCTCAATTAAATTAGATTAAAACAATTAAAACGATTAACCTGTTCATTTTGATATAATTTTACTTTATTTATTTTAATTTAATGGGCTACAATTGTTCTTTTTAATTAAATTTAATTGGAACAATTAAAACATTATATTTTGTAATATTTTGTAAAAAAATCTAATGTGTAAATCTATAAGTTGAAAAAATTTCGTTTATAAAGTGTTAGAAAATTGCATTGTTACAAGGAAAAGACAGTTGTAACCGAATTTATTGCATTTTTAGCGAAAATTTCAAGAAAAAGGGGCAAGAGCAGAAAAGTGTTTGCAGACTTTTTTTTACAAATTTTCAAGCGGAAGAACTTCACTCTCTCGACCTTTTTTTTTCAAATATCGTTTCGTTATTGAAAAAATACAAATTTTTATTTTTCATTGAAATGAACTCAATTTTCTCTTTTCTAAAATGTAGGCACAAAATAAATAATTTTTCGATAAATGCACCCTATTAATACCGACTTAGAAAAAAAATCAAGAAAAAATAAAAAGGTGGCCTTGTTGAGAAAATGAAGGTTGAAGAGTTTCAGAAAAACGGCAACGATTTTTTTTTGTAAAATACATTACCACCTTAAAAATTTTTAATTCTCATAACTTAGTCAAAACATTTTTTTGTTTAAACGGCAAAATATGAGTCAACTGAAATCCCTTAAAAACAACATTGAAAAACAACATATTTTGCCTTAAAACGATTTGGTGACTTCACTTTGCACAGCCTATCCAATTTGTAATAAATTCGGTCTTTATTAAAATTGAAAAATGGGTTTCTTTAAATATATGAATCCACCTGGAAAGTGTAATTTCTCTGCTCGAGTTCTGATATAATAATTTCATATCTGATCTATTTCTACCTTTGGTCTTTTATTAGAAATTTGATCAAAAAAAATCTTCAATTGTATAGTGGTGGAATGGGTAGCGAGAAAATATCTGCCGAAATGTTTCTTTGATGATGAAGTAACCCAAGAATTTTCCGCCTATTTGGACAAAATGCGAATTTTCCACAAACAATGCCATGAGATCAATGATTTCCTCAACTTCCAAGGATATGCAAGAAGCCGTAATCAAAACGCTACAAAAAATGTTTCAATGATATCTTTTACTGTAGATAGTTGGACCTCTGTATAAAAATATGTTCGGAATAAACTTTTTCTCATAGAAAATATAAATTCTAAAAAATACGAAACTTCAAAGACTTTTTAGATTTTCTTAATTTGAAGAAAAATTTGATGAAGTTTCTTTAGTGCATTAGTCTGAAGTATTTTATGAAACAAAATTGTATATTTTTTTAATATTGCTCAGGTATGAAGGTAAAAGTTAGCGTTAACCTTGAAAAAGGCCTTTCTACGTCCATCAACTCATTTTCTACTTATATTAATTTGAATATAGCAATATTAAAAATTTTGGAAACGAGCTTCTCGGCTGTTCGGTCAGATCGATCGATTTGACAAGAAGTTCGTTTTAATGAGACGATATGGGATGGCAGATCGTTGTCAAGGCGATGAACAAAAATATTTTTGGGCGTTTCTCGGATCTTGTCGCTCGAATGAATCACCATTGCCAGCCAAGAAACGTTTTGCAAATTTCATAATTTTCAGATCCCAACATTTCTAACAATCGGTACCTAAAAACGAAACCTTTGCAATTTCCGCTGAAATTTTAGGAGTCGAATGGCAAAAAATGTAACAACTTGAAAAACGATAATTTGCGAAATGTATTTAGTTTTGCAAATCATACAATAGTCTCTTCTCAACGGATAAAAGCAGAAACAACATTTTGAAAAATCTTCAGTATTTTCGCTCAGGAGAGATTAACAAAATATTTATTTGTTTATAATTAATAACGTGGCTGCATCATGAACGTTTTGCAAATTTGATACAGGATAGAGACTGAGTATATAATTACTCACTAAAGTTTGCAAAATGTTTTAAATTTTCGTGGAACAATGAGGGGAAAATTTTGCAAAAAATTCTTTTAAACAAATTGCCGACCCGATCACGTTATGCAAAATTTTATTTTATGTTCAACATATGAAAAAAAATATAAAATTTTTTTGAAGACCTTCGGAATTTTTGTTAATTGATTAGCTATTTCCACTAGTCTACTTTTCACGACATTGAAGTTTGCACAGATATGGACTTGAAACTTGTGTAAAATCTCACATTTTTTTACTCTTGAGTTTTTGAAATTACATTATGAAATAAAAATAAAATGATTTAATATATTTATGTGACAAATAAGTTGAAGAAAAGTGATAATTAAAATATTTTACATACATTCTAATTAATTTGAAAAAATCAACGAGTGACTCCTTTCTAACCCAAAAAGTCACTAAATGTGAATAATGTATATTTTTTAAATCAAAATTATACATTAAATTTCGATGAAGGTTGCTTGAACACGGGGTGGATTGGAAAGATTCTAATTTTTGACTATTTACCATAAGTGACATATCGTTGGAATCGCCAAAAAACATAGATTTCTAATATAATATTATTAAATGTATAATTGTAAAATTAAAAGAAAATCATGTTACGTATTTCACTCCTCATTAGTACAAAGGACCCCCCGCAGGTAAGGGTCGGCGAAAGAGAGCTCAGAAGAGCAATTGGTGCGGTGTAGACTAGGTGATGAGGTAGGTGTACCTGAGCTGTTGAAACTGGACATTATAAATAGTGCTACTACACTGATATGATTCCGGAGTTCTCCAACAATAGAATTAATCTCTTGTCAGTTTGAGTTCCAGTTTCGAAATTTTCGATCTAATTTATAACTCTAAAATTCGAAGCTTTTCAACTTTGAAGAACCATAAAATCAATTTAAATAACAAAATTATTATAAAAATTCATAGTCTTCTTATATTACTAGTTTCTTATAAACGTATTTTTTTTTTGTTTATTCAACTTCATTGTCATTCCAGATGTTGGACGATTGTCTAGTTATTCTGATTTTAAAGGCCTCGATTCATAATTTCTTCTATTTTTAATACATTCTCAAATTGATTATGGAAAAAAATATTTCAAAAAACAAAGCCCCAAAAAAAACCTCTACGATGCAAAAAATTTATCAACTTCAAAAGTATGAATTTGTAAAATAAAATTTGGTGAAAAATTCCAAGAAAAAATAATTATAATAAAATATATTTTGAAAGCATATACTTTGAGAAAAATGTCATTTCAGGTCTTTATTTATGAGCGTAAATTTCCACTTTAAAGAATTTCAAAATGCAGTAATAGTTGAACGACCTCTTGTGTTTATTCCGAATTAAAAATGGTTCAATCCGAAATGAAAAAGCCTGCATGTTTCAAATACATATCTACAGGCACACAGCAAATGTACGCTAAGCAACATATGACCTCATTGTTCAACCAATGCTTAGAAAAAAAAGTCGCATCGAGATATTTTCGAAAGGAATGCAATAGTATTGTCCATTTTTAATTCCGACAATTACTTTGTTTATAACAATTGCAGAACTATAGAAAATAATGTGATTGTTTGAAAATTGTTTAAACAAAGAACGAAAGAATACGGCATCTAGATATTTCGGAGACGAATCTAGAGGTGTTTTTCGTTTTCCGATACGACTCTTAGTTTTTTGAAATAATTGTGAATGTATTAATATTTTTAATGCGAATTCTGAAAGAAAAATGATGCTCATATTTTTCACCAAAAGGAGCAAGTTCAGATAAAAAAATGATATGGTAATCCTTATCGATACATTAAGTGCCAACATTATCGTCAACAAAATTGAGTAGTTGCATTTTAAGCCAAAGAGTTGAATTTTCATGCCAAAAAGACGAACTTGAACCAACAAGATTATTTTCAGCCAAAAAAGATGAATTTTCAACCATGTAAAATTACTTTTCTTCCTTAGAAGATGAATTTTGAAAATTAAAATTGAAAGACAAATCAATTTACTACAAATAGTTGAAATTTGAATTCAAAAAAATTAATTTTCATCAAAAAAGAAGAATTATCAACCAGTTGCATCCAATGAAAAATTACGGATTTTCGACGAAATAGTAGAATCGTCAAAGAAAATGATGAATTTCCAACAAACAAGGTTAATGTTAAAACCAAGAGAAAGAATTTTCAAGAAAATACATGAATTTTCTACCAAATAGTTGAATCACAATTAGGGCTACAGTTTAATATGAGGGCTACATTTACAACCAAAAGTGCAATAATTATATTTTCAGATAAGAAAATCAAGTTAAAAAAAAAGAATTTCCAACAAAATACTTACATTTGCGAAAAAAGTTTAATTTTCAGCAAAAAATATGATTTCTCAACATAAAAGGTAATTAACGACCAAATAGCAGAATTTTTAACTGATAAAGAGATAAATTTTCAACCAAAAGTGTAATAAATAATTTTTCAGATAAAAAAGTAATTGAAAGAAAAATGATTTTCCAACCAAAAAGTCACGTTATGAAATAAATAGTTTAATTTTCAACCAAAAATATGAAATTTTAAGAAAAAAGTTCATTTACGACAAAATAGTTGAATTTTTAACTTATAAGCGATACATTTTCAACCAAAAGTGGAGTGAAACTTTTTAGATAAAAAAATTGTTCTTCCACAAAAACAAAAGAATTTAAAAAAAAATAGATATTTTGAAAAAAGTAGTTCAATTTTGAACGAAAAATGTTAATTCTCAACGAAAAATTTAATTTACGACCAAATGATTAAATTTTTAACTAGAAAAGATAAATTCTCAACGAAAAATGGAATAATTAAATTTTCAGTTGAAGAAACATATTTTGAACGGAAAAAAGCAAATTATCAACCAGTTAACTCCAATGGAAAATTACAAATTCTTGACAAAATAGTTGCATCCTCAAACAAAAGGATGATTTTTTAACAAACAAGAATAATGTTACATATAACAAAAAGATGAATTTTCAAAAAAAATTAATTGTCGACCAAAAAGTTGAATCATAAATTTGTGAGGGATACATTTTGAACCAAACGTGAAATAACTAAATTTTCAGTTCAAAAAGTTAATTGAAAAAAAAAGAATTTTCAACCAAATAGTTACATTTTCAAATGAATAAACCAAAATTATTAATTTTTAACAAAACAGTACATTTATAACAAAATATTTGAATTGTCCACATACAATAAACGGAATTCTAACAAAATAGTCACATTTTCAAATTAATAGTTCAATTATCAATCAAAAGCATGGATTTTCAAAAAACCATAAATTCTCAAGCTGTTAGCCAAAAAGACGAATTTTTTACATAACTGTTCATTTACGACCAACTAGGTGAATTTCAAATTAAAACCATGTATGTTTAACCAAAAAATTCATTATTTACAATGTAGTTCAACTTTAAACCAAGTAGTCGCTTTTCCGCAAAAAATGTATTCCTAATGAAATATGCTGTTGAAATATGTTGGATAGGTCGTATTTCAACCAAAAGAGTTTTTATTTTGAAGACAAAAATAGTTGAATTAAACTAAAAAACGACCAATTTTGAACAAAACAGCTGAATCCTCAACCAAAACGGAATAATTTTCAACCAAGCAGTAACATTTTCAGCCAAGAAAATTAATTCTCAACAAGAAAAAAAGAACTTAACATTTCATGTGAAACAGATTAATTAAAAAAAAAAACAGTTGAAAAAATTTACTTTCACATTTGTATTCAGCAGCCCCAAAAAATCTCTAGAATTTTAAAATTTGCAAATTTTAGAGCGAAATTTCTCTTCAGCTACCCTGAAAACGTATAAATACTAATTTTCATCAAATTCAAACCTCTTAAAAAAAATTTTATTTGCGATATTATATGCTTCATTTTCAATTTTTGAAGTCTGATAACAAATTCGGACTCAACGACCTAAAAAACTTACAAATACTCATTTGCATACAAATTCAACGATTTTCAAATTTTGGTATCAAACATTGTGAATTTTGGAATTCTGATACCAAATTTAAATTCAGTGGCCTCAAAAACATAAAGATACTCATTTTTATAAATATTGAACCATTTTCAAGCTTTTATATTCACGATTGAATCTTACTATTTGACAGTTTTCAAATTTCGGCCGGCGAAAGGCACCTGCTGATTCACTGAGAGTAAATGCAGTGTTGCCAAATCACGGAGGTGGGAAGGTGTGCCTCTTACCTGTGATTGGAGTTATATATGCTGGAGGTGAGAACGTACAGCTTGTATCTGCTAGTATGGCGACACTAGCGCCGGTGATATATACCCGAACTAGGTAGGCGATACTGCTGATAAAGGATGAACGTTGTCACCTCCGAACGTTTTTTCGCCAAATGCAATAAAAGTCCATCTAAAATGGATTTACATCGAAAAATAGGCAAAACGTTGTCACCTCCGTTTTCGGAGGTGAGAACGTTATATATGAGGCGACAACGTCTAGTGTATATATATTTTTGAGGTGACAACGTACAGTCTATACATATATATATATATATATACATATGTGGTGATCAAAACAGAAACAGTCGCACTATAGACGTTGATGTATCAACATGTCTTCACGTGAGGCGAATTTTCAAAAGCAAAAAAATATTTTACGTCAAATTGCTAGAGCTAGTGAATCAATTCGACGAAAGCATAGGTTAATAAAGTTGGGCAAAGAAACAGTTGAGCGAACATTAAGTGACACTTTTAAGCCCATTGTTAATCCACTCGAGAAAATTGTTGGTGGTCTCAAGAATATAAAAAAAGTTGGGCCAATTAAAAGGAAAGAAGAAGAAGAGAAAGCAAAGAGTAAAGTAGAAGAAAGTATTAATGATGATGATGATGATTTGTCATATAAATCAATTAATGATGATGAGGAAGAAGCAGACGAGACTGAAGATCGCAGTAACTTAGAGTCATCAACTCGTAGTGAAGCAGAAAATAACTCAGAAACACCTACATCTTCATGGATTGTGGATGATGATGCAAACAAGTATCTCATATTGTTAGGTGATAGAAGCAGAGAACTCGATAATGTGTATGGAGTGAGAAAATTAACGAAAGATAGATTAATGATTGGAGATTCTCCGATAAATTTCAGTCAGAACTATATTCTAGTGGGTAATTCGAATTTTCCCAAAAGTAAAGGCTTGCTTGAACTTTTATTTAAAAAAGTTCCCGAAGAGTCCTCTATAACTCCCAGTGATCTTGAAAATTATAGACAAATTATCATTGCAACAAATGCTTATAAGAAACATTATAAACCGGATGGTGAAATTCGTGACAGTAAAGCATTTAAATATAAAGACTTTATAAAGAAATTAGTTCCCACATCTCCATCAAAAAATACACATAGACGAAGTAAAAACCGAAAATCATTATCAGGGGAAGGTATGATCCCACACACATGATTGCTAGAGAGGGTAGTCTAATGGATTACATTTACTGGGATGACCCGAATGAATTGGTAGATCGATTACGTTTACTGCTAGCGTCTCAAGCAGCTGGAAATCCAAGTCACACAAACGAAATTATATCAATTATTGAAGAGTTGCGAAAAGCTGGAATTATATATTAATGAGTGTTTTGCCAAGATTTTCATCATTTACAAGATGAGCATCGATGTATTCGGACGTCATTCCAAGCGAGCAGAGAGTACAAGTCGTGGTCCTCCTGGAATTGGCTTCAAAGTCACATCTGGAGGGCATTATGATATGAATAATAAAAGGATGTGTAAAGTGGCCGATGCAGAAGAGCAGAATGATGCTGTTAATCTGAATATAGTGCAACATATGATACAGCATGAACTTCAGACTATCTACGATGTTATAGCTTCCTTGCGAACTGAAGTAGTCAATAATAATATGATGATTGAGACTTTAGAAAATTCCACAGATAAACTTTTCAAAAATGTCAAAATTGATGCTGAATCAATTCAAAAACTGGTGTATTGAAATTCAGAGCTCATTAGTCAAGTAGACAACAGACTGAACGCACTCAAAAATGGACGTTGAGAAGCAGCAGTTGGTGAAGGAGCTGCACAAGCCAGCTAGAAGAAATGACCAACGTCGACATTTTGACATCCGTGGAATTGGTGAGACCTGGCAAGCTGATCTTGTTGAAATGCAGCCATACGAGAGAGTCAACAAAGGATACAAGTACATCTTAACTGTAATTGACATATTTTCAAAATTTGCTTGGGCTGTTCCAGTTAAATCCAAGAAGGGTGATGATGTAGCTGCAGCCATGGAATCTGTACTTGATAAAGGACGCGTACCAAAAAATTTACATGTTGATAGAGGTAAAGAATTTCACAACTCGCATTTTGAAAATCTTATGAAGCGATATAAGATAAATTTGTACTCGACATTTAGTAATTTGAAAGCATCAATTTGCGAGCGATTTAATCGTACCTTGAAAAACAAAATGTGAATGCAATTTAACTTGCAGGGTAATTATAAGTGGATAGATATTTTGAAAGATTTCATTTTTTCTTACAACGATACCAAACATCAGACTATTAGAATGAAACCAAAAGATGTTGATAAGCAAAATGAGAAAAAATTGTTGTTTAATGTATACAAAAATTTCAATGTGAAACAAGCAGTTAAGAAAGCTAAATTTAAAGTTGGAGATAAAGTACGTATAAGTAAATTTAAGCATGTTTTTGAGAAAGGCTACACACCGAATTGGACAACTGAAATATTTACCATAAGGCATGTTAAGAATACTGAACCAGTGACGTATATGCTTAAAGATTATCAAGATAAAGCTATTGCAGGTAGTTTTTATGAACAAGAACTTGGCAAAGTTAGACATCCAGACATTTATCTTGTGGAAAAAGTACTGAAAAAACGTGGAAATGAGCTGTTTGTAAAATGGTTAGGTTTTGACGACTCTCACAATAGTTGGATAGATAAGTCTAGTTTGTAAGTATCCTTGTATCAATATATAAGGTTTTTCTGAATAAAGTTGATTATTCTCAAACATATATCTTCTTTTTACTTACACATATACCTACCTCTCAATCTAGTAAATGAAAAAAGGTGAATTTGATTTAAATTATATTTTTATTCAGATTCTCATACTAATAAAATACATGAAAAATGTTAATGTACAAAGGTACCATTCACACATCTGAGTTCTGGTAATTTCTCAATCACTTCTTCACACACATTTTGATTGTAAAAAGTAATCATTTCAAGAAACAGAATTTCAAATCGCATGAGATTCGGAAATATAAGTTTTTTCATCGCCTTATTTTTTAAACTTGCATAATTTTTTTGTATCTAAGATTTTACACTTTTTACACAAGGTGATTTCACATTGCGCCAAACACCTTTAGCTATGGTTTCAATGATGACATCCTTTGTGTGTTGAAACGGCATAAGACTCTGTTCCAGTAGGTACCGGTCGATACAAAGACTGACTTCACGGAGAACAGCAAACGTTGTTTCTTGTAGTACAAACGGATAATATTTCTGAGTTTCTTGAATTTGTTCCAAAGCCACTATATAATCACCAAAATATGTAGTCATATGTATATGGAAATTTCCACAGGCGATGCATTGCTGCTTCTCTTGGCCATCAAAGAACAGTGAAATGAGCTTGAAGTAACTTTTGAATAATTTCCAGTCTTCAGGATTCAGGGTTATACTTGCACGAGGATGACTGGCTAACAGTTTTACTGATGAGAAGATCTTTCCGCACCAATGATAATTTGCTTTGTGAATGATGAATTCAGATTGTACGTAGTTGCATGTAACATTTGATTTCGAGGTGTGTGAGACATGATGATGATGATGTTGATTGCACTAAAGGCTTTCAGACACTGAGCGATATTTGAAAACTGTTAACTTTATATATTTTTCTTCACAAATTCGATGGAATTGTAGCATCCACCCAAATACCGCATGCAGAGATCACCATCTTCACAGGACTTTTGCATTCCGAACAGCAGATTTTCATCTTCACTCAGCAGATTGGTCATCCGCGCTGGTAGAAAAACAGTGAAATTATTTTCTACCGTGGCAATGAACCGCACTCCAAACTGTATTGTTGCTTTTCTGATGTTTGTAATTACATAGTCTTTGTTCAGCTCTAGGTCCTTGAGCTTCTTCGTTGGAAGGAAATTGTTATTAATGGCAATTTTGTTCAGTTTTGAGAAATCCATTTTTCACTGCTTCACTTTTTGCAATATTTAAAGTACTAAATTTTCTCGTTAAAGTTTGTGAATCTATTCGCACTTGTATCACTTGTTTTACTTCGCGAATTTTCTGTAGAAATACGTTTAAACGATTTTTCAGCTCTTGTCGCTTTTCTTCTTCACAATCTGACATCTGACAATAAACTGATGAAAGAGAAGAGCTGGTCTCCTTTTATAGACGCTTACTCCCTCTACCAAATTTCAGAAGACTTCTGCATAGTATTGCATTACATGATGCAAGAATGTTCTAAAACGTTCTAGAACGTTCTGCATTGTAGTCAATACACCTAGAAACACGTAAAATTCGTTTCTCGGAATTACATCATGTGATGCAACAATCTTCTAGAACGTTCTACACTATAATCGACACGTTCGGGATATCATTTTTGCAACGCAAAATGTGATGCGTCATTACAATAACCTTGAAGCTGTTGACGAAAGAAATTCTTTCCAGAAATTGCGCAGTATAATTTTCATGATGCCATCAAGAATATTCTAGAATATTTTGTACATTAAATGAATGTTTTATCTATAAGGAAGCAATAAATCATCCTTGTTCGGAATATATATTTTTGCAACGCAAAATGTAATGTGTCAATACACTAACCTTGAAGTAGTTGACGAAAGAAATTCTTTCCACAAAGCAATAAATCATCCTTGTTTTTCTCCTTATAACCTTGAGTCTGTTTACATGAATTCAGCTCTACACATGCATCCTTTGCGCACTGAACGAATGTTTTGTCGATAAGAAAGCAATAAATCAAATTCAAATAGACAAAAACAGGATGTCACATCAAATTTTACATATATACGCCTGCATATTTGCGCGTTAAAAATGAATGTTTTATCTATAAGGAAACAATAAATCATCCTTGTTTTTCTCGTATTAACCTTGAACCTGTTGACATCAATTCGGCTCTTACAATTACGCAATATTATTTTGTGACGTCATCATGACCTTCGAGAATGTTCTAGAAGCTCCAGGATCCTCCGAGAATGTTCTAGAAGCTTTGAAGAACGGCTTCCATGCCAGCCTCACACGGATACACACGGACACACACACACAGACACTCACTAATACTAATCCATCCAGAACCGGCCCTGCCTATCTACTTAAATTCAATAAATTTAACTTAGAGTAAGATCAATTTTGCTTGAATCCAGACAAAGTTTACTTAGTTTATTGTCTACTATTCTGAGGTGTAATAACTTTAGGTATTCTTTTTTCTGTGTGAAATCATTCTCTTCTCAACGTAGCAGTCTCAACACTTCGGAAATCTGCCAAACATTCTCGATATGAAAGTAGCGGAATCTTTGCTAATTCAAAATTAAGATACATTTTGACAAAATATTCAAAAATAAGTAAGCTTGTGTAATACAATTGCATAAAAATTAGTTAAAGCAGGCGCCGAGCACCCACAAGGAAGGGTTTCGTAGCCAATTAAGACGTTATTGTAAGTATTAACCGAATCTTAAAACAAAATATTTTTTAACTTTGTAAAAAAAAATTATGGAAAAAAATTTTGAAAAAAAATGTTATGAAAAAAATTGTTAAAAAAAATGTAGTGCACAACAATTTTTGAATTAAATAATGTTGAAAAAAATTTTTGAAAATATATTCTTGAAAAAAAATTAGAAAAAATTTTTTTGCCAGGAAAAAGTTTTTTAAAACATAAATTTTTTGAAAACAAAATTAATAAAAAAGAGAATAATTAAAAAAAAAATGTTATTCAAAAAAATTTTTGGAAAAAAATTCTGGCGCTTATGCCCTTTTGTACGACGGGCGGGCAGACGGACGGACACCCGACCGAAACCAAAAGGGTTTCAACCCTGGGGCTACGAAACCCTACAAAGCCTTAAAATGAGAAAAATATGTTTTCAAACATCAATCGACTGTCCGGAAGAAAATTGACGGAAGACAGATTTCCAAAAACAGAGTATATCAACATTCTTCTTCGGTAGAGTGTTGTAACTTTTTTAAGCTATCTCATACTGTTTTATCGACAATGTTCACGCCTAGAGTGTCGAATCTTGTAACCCGCAGCCGATATCCTCTTTTTGTTGGTTGTCGTTCGTCCCCTGGTCGATAATTAAATCGTTATAGAGAGCTTTGCTTACGTCTTAATATTATCGCGTGTGATATAAAAAGTTGTATTATTATAATTACATGTGCTGAAAATGGAGAATGCCAACAGTAAGAATTTCCCACTTTTCTCTTATCTCACAATCCGTAAAGTTTATTCTCCAGAATTAGTTTCGCAGTTTATTTTTTGTTGGACAGTTTTGCACTTATTTCAATACGCCTAATTGTTTGCTGTTTGACGTCAAACCTTCTATAATAGGGTGTATAATGATTTTTCTCTATGTCTAAATAAATTTTTAAAAATGTTAATATTTCGACTTTAGCAAATTTTAAAATGTCTATCTTTGTTCAATTTATGAAGAAAATCGTAATATTTTAGCAAGTAATAATAGTGGGGTTTTAATTACAAAATATTTTAGTTCATATAAGTAATATCTTTGATGAGCATTGAAGATTAAAAAATTCCTGAATTTAATGAAAAAGATTTAAAAATCCCTATGAAAAATTATAAAAATTTAGAGAAAACCTTCAAGATCGTGTCATCGTGCGACCGGACCTGTCGTAGGTTCTAGATTAGGTTATCCCTTGATAGAATATCAAAAATCAAGCTGCCCGAAACTGCCCCCCGCCCCTGTAGCACTTTTTTTTCTAATAAAAAAACACATATTTTCTTAGAAAAAGTAGAGATTATACGTTATAAACGCAAAATATCGACAAATGTTTTTTAAATGAGTAATAGGGCGTTGAAAAATTGTATACAGTAGTGTATTAATAGTATGGGCCCAGAGCCCTAGATGGCCCTAATCAGGCCCAAATAATTTTTTCCTCTAATAAATACCTATTTTTCATTATGGATTTCAGATCTGTGCCCCAAAATAGAAAAATTTTGTATACATACATTTTTGGCTAAACATTTTTTAAAAGGCCCAAAATAGCATTTAAAGTTATGATAATGAAAGAATTAAATACGATTTTGGGACTTTTATAATAAATGCATTAAAAAATAGCCAAGTATAATATGTTTTCATTTCCAAGCGTACATTCGACATCCATAAGAAAAAATTAATGTTTTTAGAGAAAAAAATTATTTGGGCCAGATTATGTACACATAGGTCCCAATACCCGTAGTGTGAACACAATACTGTACCGAAACCGTTGTAACATATATCGTTAGACAAAAATCAATAGAGTGGCAAATATTGAATACTAGAATAAAAAATGAGTAATAAAGAAGTAAGATAAATAAATTAAAATTTAATTTGTTTGTACCAATTTTTTTTTTACAAATTGAAACTAATAGCTTCTTTTGAATTTTCAGCAATTGCAGGCGATGATAGTTCTCAAACAATCGGTTTGTCGAGAAAGGACATTTTTCTTCTTGTAAAAGACAATTTAAAGGAAAGTTCTGGTACAGTCAAAGAAAAAATTGGGAATCACTTGTCCACGAAGTTTCAAAAAGATTTCACATTATCAGAGAATATGAAGCATACTTTAAGCACATTGTTGTATGATTCGAAAAAAATGGCAGCAAGCAAGGAGGACTGAAACAAGATTTTTTTTAAATGTGCTGCATGGCTAAGTGTGTTCGTTTCATTTGAAGACATCAATGAGGTTTCTGCAGATCCTGGACCATCGTCAATAATAGGTCGGCCTTCTTCAATATTTAGAGCATGTAGTGATCGATCAAAACGGAGGAAAACTGAAGAGCTACGGACGCAATCAACTGCAGAAGAATTAGCATTTGCCACTAAAATGACCCTTCGAACGACGAGAAAATTAGATGCTGCAAGAATTGTAAAGGACGTCACCTTTGGAACCCCATCCAGAGCTAGAAGGTATAGCCAAAGTTTGGATTCTATTTCAGAAGAAACTCTTTCTGGTGATGCTGCTTTATCACTTATACTCGAACGAAAATTTTCAAAATCTCAGTATCAGGGTCTTCGTAATTCAAGCAGAGACAATAATTGTAAATTGTATCCAACGTACAGATTAGCGTATCAAGCAAACTTTAAATGTTATCCGCCTAAAACAGAGATCACCGTATCGAAATGTATTGCTGAAGTAAAGTTGCAGGTCTTGTTAAATCACAGTCAGAAAGAATATTGTTAGCTCAAATGGATGTCATTGAGAATTTGTCTTCGGCAGAAGTTGGCAAATGAAATTAAATTTGTAAGTGGGTTTGTGACGGTATTCCGGACAAAGTGCGTATAAATAAAAGTTTACGGGTGATGATGACAGCAAATCCGATGAGAATATGTTCTTTACTTCACTCGTACCGTTACAGTTGGTATCGGATGACGAGGTAACAAATAAAAGAATTATTTTATCGAAAAATCCACGAACATCATAGCCTAGATTTTGTAGACCTATAAGAATTAAGTTCTTGCATGAAAATACTGCAAGCAAAGTCAAAATACTTCAACAAAATTGATGAACTTTTACAAAAAGAAGTGACTACAAGTGGTTTGCAGTTCGGTTTGTCAACTCTTCATGCGTGGATTAGATTCTTTGAGTGTTGTTTGCATGTAGCGTATAGGCTTGATATAAAAAAGTGACAAGCGCGTACTAAGGAAGAAAAAGCAAAAACAGATGTCCAAAAAAAAAATATACAAAAAGGTTTCCGTTTGCAATTAGGTCTTGTAGTCGATCAGCCAGAGACTGGATTTGGATGCTCGAATGACGGAAATACTGCTCGTAGATTTTTTGAAAAAGCAGATATTTCGGGCTCTATATCAGGAATTGATATAGATTTAATCAAACGTTTTCATGTTATTTTACAGGCACTTTCGAATGGTCATGAAATTACTGTAGATAACTTCCAGACTTATGCCTTACAGACAGCTCGAAATTTTGTACAATTGTATCCGTGGTTTTACATGCCAACTTCAGTGCCCAAATAATAAACTTATCATTGCTACCTATAGGAAAAATGTCTGAAGGTGCTCAAGAATCTTGTATCAAGTTTATTAAGAGGTTCAGAGAAGATTTCGCGCGTAAATGTTCCCGAGAAAAAAATATGGAAGACATTCTTTTAAGATTTATGTTGTATCTGATCCATTTATTTTCAGCTTGCGTGACCTTCGGCGAAAAAAATTTGAATCATTATTATCAGAAGCAGTTGAGTTGTTAATTTCGCCAAGTATTGGGATGGATGGGGAAAGCTTTACCTATCCACCAGTTGAATCAAGCGATTGTCTAAAAGACGATTCAACGGGTGACGAGGCATAAACATGTAAATTTATGTAGATTTTATAGAAATAAACATATCATTTTCTGATAAAAAAGTTGCTTAATTTCACTCCTTCTATTAGTGAATACTATAATATTAAAAAATTGAGTTAACCCTCGTAGAACACACTGGGTCAATTTGACCCACAAAAAATGTTTGATCAAAAAAATTTCAATGAAATTTGAAAAGTGGGCGGTCTCTTAGGCTCTGATAATATAGTTCGAGGTCCCAAGTATAGTTTCAAACGCTTGATATAGTCTACATAGCGGTCAGTCGTCGTTGAGCAACATTAGCAATCGGTGTTGGGTCAGCCTGGCCCAGGTGTGTACCTAACGTTAATGTAACTCAGGAACAACAGCGTAACCGGAAACAACTTGAGAAGCGAACAAGATGTGGGCGGTGTGGTTACCAAAAGGACAAGACAACATAAATGATGTGTTCATCTTGTTTGCAGCCAATGTGCGATGACCATCGTACTTACATTTGCAACAATTGCTTCGGAGAAGAATAATATGAAAATGCTTATAATTATCCTTATAATGCTGTAATTTTTTAAAATAAATATTAGTACTTTTTTATTGAAAATATTCAAGTATTTTCTTTATTTACATGGTGAAAGAAAAACTTTTTATCGTTTTATATAAACAAAAAAATGCACCAACTTCAAATTTCAAAAAAATTATCTTCTTTGAGAGGTACAGTATAGGACTATTTCTTTAATTATTCTGGAAAACTATGAGAGTTTCCATATAAATTTTTAGCTAAAAATATAAAAAATTAAATAATTTACAATTTTTCTCGTAAAATTCAATTGAAACAAAAAATAATAATTTTCGTGAATTTTTTCAACCTTGTTAAAGACATTAACAATAGTTTAATTTTGCGTAAATTATTTCTATCGGCTCTTCAGTATACCTTAAAATTTTTCCAGGCAATTGATCCAGTCGTTGCGGAATGGTACACGATCAAAAAGAGTATTGGGTCAGATTGACCCAGACTGTTCTCCGTGATCGAAAAAATAGGTGCGTTCTCGGAGGGTTAAATAATAATAAAATAACATATTTTTCTACATTTTGACTACGGATTCGTAATGAGCGACCTCGAAAACCCCCTTATACCAATTTTGAAAACAAAAAATAAAAAATTTATTTATCATACTCGACCGCCATATTGGATCCGCCATTTTGTTTTTGGAAATTTTGACTTTGGATTCGTAATCAACGACTTCGAAAACCCCCTTATACCAATTTTGAAAAAAATCAAAAATTTATTTAGCATACTCGACCGCCATATTGGATCCGCCATTTTTTTTTTAATTTTGACTTTGGATTCGTAATCAACGACTTCGGAAACCCCCTTATACCAATTTTGAAGAAAAATCAAAAATTTATTTAGCATACTCGACCACCATATTGGATCCGCCATTTTTTGTTGTTGAAATTTTGACTTCGGATTTATAATCACCGACCCCAAAAACCCCCGAGTAAGAAAATTTAGCCCATTTTATGAACATTTTCTACTTTTGGCCAGCTTTTCGGGATTCCGGCCCACTGTGCGCTGCGCGGGCACATTCTCATCGCGCGCAGCTCGCTTCGCTCGCAAATATGAGCAGGCCTAGGGTGCGCGTCTGTTGGATCTCGAGCTTCGCGCTCGATAATATATTTTTGCAACACCCACCTCTAAAGTTGCACCTTATGTGATCCTAAATAATGTGTGAAGTAGCTCTTTAAAGCACAATGACGTCACTGTATATAAAGTATTCACATTATACACGGAGGACGTCACAGGTGTGTGTAAACCGCAATACTCATTTCGCGGTTTGAGTATTGAGAAAATGAGTATAGAAATAATGAGTATATCGGGTTGAGTATTGAAAAATGAGTATTGGGAGGATGAGTATTGAAATACTGAGTATTGCAGAATGAGTATTGAAATAATGAGTATTGGAGAATGAGTATTGAGCGAATGAGTTTGGGGAATGAGTATTGAAATGATGAGTATTGGAGAATGAGTATTGAAATAATGAGTATTGGAGAATGAGTATTGAGCGAATGAATATTGAGGAATGAGTATTGAGAGAATGAGTATTGAAATAATTAGTATAGCGGGATGAGTATTAAGAGAATGAGTATTGAGGAATGAGTATTGAGAGAATGAGTATTGAAATAATAAGTATAGCGGGATGAGTATTAAGAGAATGAGTATTAAGGAATGAGTATTGAGAGAATGAGTATTGGGGAATGAGTACTGAAATAATTAGTATAGCGGGATGAGTATTGAGAGAATGAGTATTGGGGATTGAGTATTGAGAGAATGAGTGTTGAACGAATGAGTATTGGGGAATGAGTATTGAAATAATGAGTATAGCGGGATGAGTATTGAGAGAATGAGTATACAAATAATGAGTATAGCGGAATGAGTATTGAAAAAATGAGTATTGGGGAATCAGTATTGAGAGAATGAGTATTGGGGAATGAGTATTGAGAGAATGAGTATTGTGAGAATGAGTATTGTGAGAATGAGTATTGAAATAATTCGTATAGCGGGATGAGTATTGAGGAATGAATATTGGGGAATGAGTATTGAGCGTCATTAGTGAATATGAATATTGGCAGTGAGTTTAGAAAATGAGTACTTCAAATGAGTATTGACAGTTAGCGTAGACAGTAAGTCCTGTAAATGAGTATTGTGAAAAACAGAACTTAATATGGGTATTAGCAGTTAGTGTAGACAGTGAGTGCTAGAAATGAAAATTGAAAATTAGTATGCGATGCCCTTTATAACTAAGTCCTTGTTTCACTTAAACTAAAGAAGCTATATTAACGAAATAGTCAGGTTCATAATTTGATTTTTGTTGGAATAGCCTGAAACTAAAGAAAAAGTGTGAAATGAAACCAATGGGTATTTTACATTGGTTTCATTTCAATGTTTAAATTTAGTTTCAGGCTACTACAAACATAATCAAATTATAGATTTTGTATAATCTAACTTTTGAAAAACTTTTTCTCAGCTACATTCATACGAGCACTCGCACTACAATCGTTTTCTTCGATTGTTTTTAACTCAGTGAACCTATTTTTCTTAAACATCAATGATTACTTTTGAATCTAAGGAGCAAACTTGTACAAGTTTCGAAATACCATTATGTCAAATCTTTATATATTTAAACTCGGTTTCATGACACAATAAAAAACCAATTGTCTGGAAGCTGTCGTTGACTCTTGTCGCCACTTTCGTCTATATCATGTTCCTGGACGTTAATAACACGAAGGATTAAACGTAACATCGATTCTTCAACAACTATACATGTATATACAAGTAAATTAATAATCTAGAACTCATCGACCGAATTGTTATTTATAATTTTTCCGAATTACTGTTGGTTCTAATTTTTATTTTTCCAAATGACCATTTGTCATAATTTCCATATTTTCGTATTACTTACGAAAGTACACCGTTCGGAAACCGTTGAAAGACCATTGAGAGGGACCGTTAGGCTACCGTTGAAAATGACCGCTGGTTTTTCAAAGGTCTTTTCGCACGGGGGCTGGCCGCTAAAGACCTTTTCTACTGATGGCTATTAGGAAAATTTTCCAGTTAGGTGAGAGCGTAGAGGCCGTAGAGGGAAGGTTCCCTCTACGGTGAGAGCCACTGTTTGGGGGACTCAATGGTTCCGAGATCCAGTAGGTGGCGGCAGACTTGCAAAAATAACAAAAGTTTGAACTGTTCTCGTATTTTCGTCCCTCTTTCTTTTCTTTCCTGGTAGCAATTTTTCAGTATCAACTTCTTATTATTTTCAATCATTTTTATACACAAATAAGTCAATTTGCAGAAGATATTGCCATGAAACTTTCGAAAGAAGCAAAACTTTTTATTCCCTTGATATTTTCTTGTGCGACGAGTAATTATTTTTATCCACAGTCTTATAAACAAGGTATTTTTTATTAACATACTTTCAACCAGAGGCCATAATTTTACAGGGATTCTAGGCCACATATGTTTTACCTTGCTGACCACAATTGTCTCCAATAGGGTTTTTAATTTCTGCTATTTCCTTTGTTAATTATAATGGTTTTAGAGATAAGCCGGCGTAAGTCTGATAATATCTTCCCTTTCTTTTCTGTCGTTAAGATGATGCATTTATTAACAAGTACGATTCCTAGTACAAACTGTACTATGGCTTATTTATATCACAACACATGTCAGTACTAAGATATCGCAATGCTTGATACGACAGAGCCTAAATTGGTAGCCATCCTCGCAGGCAGATATCCTCGCCATTAAACCACAATGAATAAAAATAAGCGAATGACTTTTAAATTCTCAACTAGTTAAACCTTTCTTCTAAGAGTGATTCTTCTATACACATATAAAAATCCATAATATTGAATATGGATTCAATATTATGGCCCCTGATTACGAAAAATTTGGGTAATTTTTTTAGAAAACTAGGGCAGTTTTTACTTTAAGGCAGGTGATACTTACCATATGAGCAATTCGCTCTTGTATACAATAACGAATATTTTTTGCGGAAACTTTGGGTAATAATTAAGATTTTAAGAACATAAAGATGAATGTCTGCCAACTGTTCTATTTCTAAAATAAAAAACATTTCGACGTCAGTAAGACAGAAAATACGGTTTCTCTAATTTGAAAAAAAATGAATAAATAAACAGTTTGCAGACATACGCCTTTATTCTTTTTTATAATTTTTTTAAGTTTCAGCGAAAAATGTTTATTATGGTGGAGAAAAACCTATAGGGAGGCTGATATGGCCATATGGTGAGTATCACAAGCCCATACAATTTTAATGCTCATATATGTGGAGTGCGGACAATTGGAGATACTCATACAACGTATCCTAAACTTTTTTGTAAGAAGGACCATTTTGAACTTACAGGAACAAGGAAAATGGCATCTTTGTCTATCTCTTGTTGCAAAGCGGCGAGTTAAATAACTTTTTACACAAATTTCTTTATTATTGAAAAAATTTGTAAAATAATTTTCAGGTATTTTGAACAATAATTGTATACGTGATTTTTTTTAAATTCCTAAAACTGAAGCTTAAAAATGATATTGAAACCCATGTAACTCTTCATCTGCCTAACAGTTTTTTTTTACAAAAAACGCAAGAAAAAAGGATAATTCACACAGAGTAAAACCGTGCATGTCTTTCTAAACATTGGTCGGCTGACCAGACCGTCTGGCCAGCGTCAAGACTGAAAACCAGACGGCCTGGCCTGGGCCGGGTCAGCGCCAGAACATTTTTCCACATGGGTACCGCAAATCTTGATGAAAATATTTTTTAAACTCAACATTGACTTCTGAAGATCGTACATTATTTTTAGAGGTAAAAAGTTCTCCTTTTATAAATTTACAGACAATTGTATACACTTTAATTCCTATTTACACTGTTGTAGACGTTAAATGCTCTAAAATTGAGAATTTCTCAAAGAAATCAACTTTTGTATTCACTTTTAACATTTCTAAAGGTGTCAGGATAACGCACGCTGTCGTGTAGTCAGAGTATTTTAAAATGGGAGATGAAATAGGTTTCAGAAAAATAAAGTTTCGCTTTACATTATTTTCTTACGAAAATAGCTATACATAACAATTTGAACAAATATAATCAAAATCAGGGTGGCCGCTGGACCGAGAAATTACTGGAAATTTACTAATACCGGGAAAAGCCGGGAAATAAGAGTGAATTTATTTTTTGACCTGGAATTTTACAAATTTTTAGAAGAACGATCTGTCCAATCACTTAAAATATCACAAATTTCATATCACATGATGTACTGCAATTAAAAATGGGTTACATTTTAACTTTTTTAAAGGTTCAGTTCAACTCTTGGCTTTTTATAAAATATACATAATTATAAAATATTATACTTTAACAATGTTCCATTTTAGGTCTTCATTTGTGAGCGTACATTTTCAATTTGAATCTAAAGAATTTTAAAATGCAGGTTTCAAGCTTAAACAATTAAAAAATGAAAGCGTTTAAATTTAAAATATTTGATAAAAAACGTTTTACGTTGATCAAATGTAAATAAAAATTAATTCATGATTCTTTTAAATTGAATTTTAGTTCGATTAAAAATGCAACAATAGTTTATTTTACAAGACGATCCTGAATATCTTCAAAATTAAACAATTTACAGAGTTTAAAATGTTGAAAATTCAACTGTTTCAATTCCAAAGCCTCAGTAGTTAGTCCGTATGAAACTTCATGAACTATTTTCAATTTTAAAATAAATGAAGATTATTAGGTTCATAATTGAACTCTCTTTTCCAATTTCAAATCCTATTCAAGTATTATTTTAGCTAACTATTTAGTTACAAATTTGTAGAAACTAAAAAAAAATAAACTAAAAATCAACCAAATAAAATGTGGACTAACATCATATTCACTGTTCAAACTATTTAGTTGAAAATTCGTCTTTTTGGTAAAAAATTAATTTTTCAAAACAGTTTTTTGATGAAAATTTAACTAATTGGTTGAAAATGCAGCTAATTCGTAGAAACCTCATATATATTATTGGCAAATTCATCTGTTTTGATTGTGAATTTATCTGTTTTGTTGGAAATTCGTTATTTCGGACCAATTCAACTGTTTTTGATTTAACTGAAAATCTTTTCTTGTTTGAAATATGAACTATTACCTTTGTTGTTAAAGACGCTTTGTTGAGAAAGTAATAGGGCATGGGGGGGGGGGATACGGACCATAAAAAATGAATTTTCAACTAAAGAAGGGCAATTTTCAAGCAAAATTGGAATAAATACATTTTCAGTTAAAAAAATAAATTTGCAATAAAAAAAACTAATTTTTAACCAATAGTGGAATTTTCAACTAAAAAAGATAAATTTTCAACAAAAAATGGAATAGTTAAATTTTCAGTTAAAAAAATTAATATTCAATAAGAAACGAATTTTCAACAAAATGGTACAATTTTAAACCAGAGCAATTATATAATAACCAACAAGATTCATTTTTTACCAAGAAAGATGCATTGTGAACCAAATACGTCCATTTACAACTAAATAGTTGCATTTTTAATCAAAGAAATGATTTTTCAACCAAGATTCATTTTCAACCAAAAAGACGAATTTTTAAAAAATCACATAAATTGGTGTAAATAATTTTAAAATTATATGGGTTTCATAATATTTGATAAAATATAAAAATTTAAAGCTTTATAAATAAATTAAGATGAACAAATTCCATATTTTGGCAGTTTAAAGTAGAATGAACTCGTTCTTCCCATTCAAATAGCTTGAGACTAAGTTGAGAGTCTAAAGTACTCATAAATATTAATAAGTATTTATTAATAAATATTTGTATTGAAACTTCACTATAGTTATTAACTATAAAATGTAAACTGTTCCAGGAATTTTAATTCAGTGAATCTTAGCATGCATTGTTATTATTTATTCTCAAGCTATTTTGACTTAAAAAACGATTTTTTCTACGTGAAACTGCAACAATTTTGAATTTGTTCATCTTCACCGTTTATAAACATTCAAATTGTTATATATTACCAAATATTATCAAAGATATATTCGTTTTAGGAATATTTACACCAATTAAAAAAATTAAGGGAAATCCGACGCTGAAAAAACGTCAAAATAAAATATTTTGCTACATAATTCTTACATTAATGCACGAAATCAGCCTGATGGTACAATATTTTTTAATTGAAAAACCTGAACTTTAACGAATTTTATATTGAAAACTTAAAAAATGAATAATATGGAATATAGTAACTTGAGTCAATTTTCAAATTAGAGCATTTGAATTTGATAAATTTCGAGTTTTGTGTGCGAAAATGTTATTTTAAATTAGTAGTATTAAAATTGAATAATTTTAAATCTATAGAGAACGTTTTCAAACGAATAATTGCACATTCAAACATTAAAAATTGCAGTGCAATTTCACTCTTAAAACATTAAAAATGGCAAAATTTTCGAAATTTTCAAGGAGTTTAAATTAAAAGTTTTCAAAACTAAATCAATTTCAATTCTAAGCCTTCGAAATTAGAGTAATTTAAAGAAAATCTACAAATGAGTACAAAGGGATGGTAAGGACAATGGATACTAATGCGGGAATAATTGGGAATATGAGACAATATTTCGGAATATATTTAAATTACGCACCTAGGAGTGGGCATTTCTAAATGCCCCGAATTAGGTGAGAGCGCTTTTAAGGGGATTTATCAGTATTATAAAATGGATGGGCAGTTTCCGGCCGCACGGTTGAATATTTCCGCCTGATATTTTGCATACCTCATCTAAATATTGTTCTCTTTTGCAGTGAATTCTCGGTTTTTTGAAAAAATGTTTATATTTGACGTTATAAACGAAAAGAAAAGAACAATAGAAAAAAAATGCAGTGACGCTCAGTAGTAGCTGAGTGTGTATTTTCGGGGCCTGAACCTCGACCCTTGTCAAAGCTACGAGGCAGAGTCCCCGTAGCGCGAGCAGAGACTCTGGAGCGCGTCGAATTACCCGAGACGAATGACCCTCTTCATTGTTATGAGATGCAGGCCGGTTCAAAAAACTGAAATTATGGAAGCATCGCGTGGTTCAAGTTTAATTAGCAGAAATAGTTTATTCATATAATTCGAAGAAAGTGAAAAAAAGATTCATGAAAATCGGTTAATATTTGCAGTAATAATAGAAATGTTGAAGGGCACACAATAGTATGCAAAGATACACCGCACTGTGGAAGGAAACGCATTCTTTTCGTTCAAAAGGTCTACAGCCTTCAATTTTTTCCCAATCTGCAATTACTTTTTTTTAACTGAAGAGCGCTAAATTTCCAAGAGCGCCTTGGTCAGAGATTATTGCATTTTCATTTATTTATTTATTATATGTTTACTCGAAGTATGAGAAAATCGAGATTTTCCACAAAATCATTATTTACTCTTCAATAGCGGTTTGCAAATAATCTGGGAAAATTTATAATTTAGAAACTTAGGATAGAACCCAGTAAATACGACATCTTGCAGACTTATAGTAACTATTAGTCTGGAAGATTTCGGATTTATTAGGTTCTATCACAAGTTTCTGAATTTACTATGTGAGTTCATACTTTTACGCAAAATATTTTTCCCAAGCTCGTTACAAAATATTAGATATCATTCGTAAGAGATTAATGAAAAACATTGCTAGTAGACATTTATCATCATTTCTTAGCTGGCCACGTTTTTCTCAGAGAAACCGCTTGACCGAGAGTTTTTCAGAAAAATCTAAGCGGTTCCGTAGCTCACACGACTAACGCGTGCGATCGGTTTAGGTTTTAGGTAGTTAGAAGGGTTCCATTCCCCAGCGGGGGCGATTTTTCAGAGCGTCTCAGCATGCGATCATATGTGTAAGTCTATGTGCTTGCAGTTGTGTCAGATTAAAAGTAAATTAAGTGCAGTAATAATATATGAAATAATTTTTTTCCTTTTTCAAATCGATCGACATTTTACATCAGTTTTATTGTCGAAAGTTTCGAGCTAATCCATTCATAAATCGTATATAGAATGTGTACAGTGCATATGAGGCGTTAGGTACAAAAACCACCTAACCCGGGTTAGGTTGTTTTTCAGTAATTTGCTTTTTTATAATCTGTAAATCCAACTTGATAGTATACAACTTAAAAATAACATAAAAAAACTTTTCTATCTCTAATTACGCCATTTTCGAGGTGCGCGCGCACTCGCATACGCATATACCGCGCGGGGTCCCGTGTCCCCTGCCCGCTCACCGCTTTCCCTTAGCTGTGCAGATCGCAGTAGTCGGATCATCTGTCTGTTCAATACATAAATTTCTGAAATGAAAAAATTATTTTCTCGACAGAATTTCACTTTTCAATAGTCATATTTCATTGTACATCAAACCATTTAATCTAATATTAAAGTTTTCTTAGTTCTAGAGAGTTGCAAACCTTTAAACTGATTTTTCTTTTAACATGATTTCACGATTTAGGTTATTTTTCCGAAAATTAATTTTTCAGAATCACCGATCCCGAAGTAGTTAATGCATAACTTAAAAGTAATGTGAAAATAACAAATTTTAACATGAATCGCGTAATACTCAACGCACGCCGCGCTGCCGCTGTCCTCTCCGGTATGCGATGTGGCTTTCCGCTTGCGCTCGAAATTGTTTATAACAATTTTACCCCAGTAACATAGCGTTTAACGGAAAAATCTCAAAGGAGTTTTCTTCTGAATTTTTTCTATAGAATCGATTGGCAAATATTTTTTAAAATTAACATGTTGACAATTTTTTAAAATAATTTTTTATAATAAAGTGTAATTTATAAATAATTTTTGAGTTTTTAACAATATCATGTTGTTTAAATAAATGAATATGTGATTAAAAACCATTAAATAATGATTAAGAGGTAAAACTAGTGAAAAACAAATCCTCAAACCCCGTTCTATGGAAGAACAACCTAACTCTTTTTGTTTATTTTCCATTATTTAATTAATTTCTGTGAGAAAAAAATTGATTTTAACAACAGGATTCTATTCCTAAATGTTGATACTTTATTTGTATAAAAGGATTAATTTTAAAATTAATATTTTCTTAGTTGCATAACAATTTGAAATCTTTAAATTGATTAATCTCAAAACACGACTTTTCGAGTTAGGTTGTTTTTGTACCTAACGCCTCATATATACATATACACATATGCGTTACAATGCGAAATCGGCAAAATTACTTTTCACAGAAGAAAGGCTTACCACACGAAATAGTAACTCTTCTTCTCGCTGAGTATGGACGATTACCAAGTGGTGCAGTGCATCCTACTATTTGAAATTATACATCAAACTCTTTTAAAAAGTCAGTTTAACATACCTGAACACAAAATAGTAATTTTAAACAAATTCACCGACGAAAAGCTGCGCTTCAATTAAAAGTAGTTAGAACTACTGGTTCAGAGAGTTCTTCTCACGATCCACTTTTGTCAGTGTTGTTAAATACCTACGAATCGTAATATTATTACGAATCTCTCACAAACATTCGAAATTATTTTCCAGCACAAAGTTTTATATTTACTTATTTCATTTGTTTACAAAATCAACAACTGTTGTATTTGAACACACATAATGAAACATATATCACTTTCCCGAATATCTACATACTTTCAAATAATAAAGGAAGAAAAAATTCCAAAATTGTTTACAACATTTACAATTGTTGACGTTTCATAAAAATTAGGACTAGCAGTCACTCTCACTATAATTTAAAGCACATTCATCCGAAAAAAAAATTTCAATTAAAATTACACTATGTGGCTGTTTGTTAATGTAATTTATTTATAACAATAAAAACAGATAATAATCAAATTATTTGCATTCTGGGAGTACTCTTGTGTCGATTTAAGATGATTTTCATTATATTCAAACCGCTATTGAAGAGTAAATAATGATTTTGTGGAAAATCTCGATTTTCTCATACTTCGAGTAAACATATAATAAATAAATAAATGAAAATGCAACAATCTCTGACTAAGGCGCTCTTGGAAATTTAGCGCTCTTCAATCAAAAAAAAATAATTGCGGATTTGGGAAAAATTGAAGGCTGTAGACCTTTTGAACGAAAAGAATGCGTTTCCTTCCACAGTGATAATCCATATGAGTCAATGAGTCAATGTTGGTTTCTTTGCATACCCCCGTGTAGAAATTTGGTCATGGCCCAAACAGGGCCCAGGCTTGGCAAAACTTGGCCCTGGCCAGGCCATCTAGCCTGGGCCAAGCTTGAATGAAACGCCAAATCTGGCCAGGGCCAGGTTATATTGCCAGGCTCGATCGCCCAGCTTGGCCCAGGCTTGGCCCTAGTTTATTATCGATTCCCAGCCAGTTATCATTTCTCAAACTACTACCAGAATCTGTGGTAACCTCAACTTCAGCGACATGGTAATTTTCATTTTCCCTTACAAGATTCTGATTTAAAATATTTTCTCCAATGATCTGATCCACATTTCCAAATTGAGGTATTTCATTGATTATCTCGCCGGGTTCTGATTCTTCCTCAACATCTGCGTCATCATCATCTATATACAATAATTTGTCAATTTACGTCCGCCATGCTTGTTTTGTAAATAAAAGTTTTAAACATCATTACATACATCAACAATATATTTACACTCGATGATTCGATGAAAAAGTTTTCTCAATTTGAGGTTAGAAGTCACATGTAATCTTGATGTGGAAATATTATTTATAATTAATATAAGTACTTACTTGCACTTTCACCGCGTAACTATGGGATACTGCCGGGTGCTCGATGCCTCCGGACTCTCAGAGTGCTTTTTATTTTAGGCATTTTTATCGCAATTTAATTTCAATGATGATTTGTATTTTGTTCATCGACCATCATCATCAGCACCATCACCACTATTCTCAATCACTCACACAAAATTTATAAGTTCAGTTTGGCTCAAATTATGTCTCGAATTACCTGTCAAGATACTTTAAGAATGTTAATTTATACCAAATTAGCCACTTTGTAAAGATTCACACTCGAAACTCCAAAGTAATAAGTAAACAAAGAGAATAGTACTACGCCATCTGTCGTCAATTTTTGGAACTTTGACACTAGCTGGGCCCAAGCTCGAGCCATTGCAAAATTCGAGCTAGATCTAGGCTAGGGGCGCTCAGCCTGGCCCAAGTCTGGAACATGGAACAAACTTGGCGATTTCTGCACGGGCCATAGTGTGCCCTTCAACATTTCTATTATTACTGCAAATATTAACCGATTTTCATGAATCTTTTTTTCACTTTCTTAGAATTATATGAATAAACTATTTCTGCTAATTAAAATTGAATCACGCGATGCTTTCATAATTTCAGTTTTTTGAACCGGCCTGCATGTCATAACAATGAGGAGGGTCATTCGTCTCGGGTAATTCAACGCGCTCCAGAGTCTCTGCTCGCGCTACGGGGAGTCTGCCTCGTAGCTTTGACAAGGGTCGAGGTTCAGGCCCCGAAAATACACACTCAGCTACTACTGAGCGTCACTGCATTTTTACATTCTCATCATAATGAGAAAGTATTGGTTTTATGTGAAAAATGACTTTCGGGGATTCCATCAAATGTCTACGTTTTGAGGCCCCCTGAGTCTGAAAAAATAGTTTTTACGTCGGTGTCTGTCTGTCTGTCGTTGTCGTCGTCGTCTGTATATCGGATAACTTTTGAAAAACTAATCGGATTGGATTGTGCTTTGGCACACAGTTTTAGGGGGCAAAAAAAAAGATCGAGTTTGTTAACCAGCCATTTTGGATGAAAATTGAAAAAGTTAGAGCATTTTCAAAAAATTTTAGACCATTTTTTTCCAAATTTGAAAATTATATGTGCAGGCGCTTATAGTACTCGAAAATTTAAACAATTTATCTTTACGACTTTTTTTGATAAAAAGAAAATTGTCCGAGTTACAGCATTTTCAAAATCCCCCCAAAAAAAAGAAAAGTAACATTTTCGGCCAAACAACGCACCATACGAAAAAAAGTCAAGATAGGAAAAGTATTTCTTTTCGCACGTCCTACAAGATTATCATAACGACTTTTTGAATTTTCTTGAAAAATCGAAAATTCATATTTTTATTGCACAAGAAATAATGAACAATCAAAAAAATCAATTTTACGGTCAAACTATGTAAGATACGGCAAATCATGAGTGGACTAAAATTGTGCATTCAAAAAAGATCTACAAATTTCTCATGGGTCACTTTTTGAGAGGATGTGTACTTTTTGTTTTATTCGTAAAAAATAACATTAACAGTGAAAAAATCGGCCCGATAAGCGGCAACATTCTCATCAAAACTTTGCTTATTTACTTTATTTTTCATCTCGGGTGTGTTTTTTTCACAATATTTCATTGTTTTTATGTTCTCAATACTATTTCTAACGATTGAAATAATAAAATATAATAATAATTCAAACAATTTATTCTGACTGAAAATCTGACTTTTATTTCAGAATGCGTTTTGATCTTTGTTTACTAAAATAATTTCTGTGAAAAAATTCGACTATTACATTTACATTTCAAGAACTATGTTCCACACAGACGAAATGAATATATATATATATATATATATATATATATATATATTAAAAAAAAAGAGTTATTGGTTCCTCGTTTAGAGGTGGGCCGGGAATGCGCAGATGAAAACATATGTACTCCTATCTAATACAACGCTGCTGAAGGCTGGTGACCTTCTCAGTATAAAACATAAACCAATTGTGACTCTCTCGGTTTCCATTCCTTGTCCTCGCCCCCCCCCCCTCCCCCCGTAACAGAAGTTTTTGTGGGACTGACGTAAGAACTGGACTCTCCACTATACGACGAATCACTACTTAACTTGGGCATGATTTCGACTCGCAAAACAAATTTCGCGCATAAAGGTGGTAGTTGGGTGTACAATCTAAACATGAATAATACAAACAATAAAGTAGCCTCGGAATGGACTGAAACTTTGATTGAGGTTTTGAAATATGGTCAGGAGTAGATAGGGAATCACATGGTTGTCAAGGGGTCGGTTTGATTATGAATGAAAAAGAAAGATATATGTTCCAAAAACGACTTAAATATTTTTTTCCTCCCTTTTTCAGATAGTTGAAAAAAAATCTTTCTTATTGCAGGATTTATTATAAAGATACGGAAATATACGCTGAAGTAAAGGAATTACCTTCTTCATTTTAAATCAAATAAAACTTTAGTCATTTTTATCTGAAGAACATTGAACATAACATATGGTCGTTGCGAAGCGCGACGACCAAGCGCGCTCAAACTTTTGGAATTCTATTCTACGATGAACAGACACGAGCGTGAAGCCCGAGGTTCACATGATGATCATACCAAATATCGAGCGCGAAGCGCGAGCGTCGTGATGAGAATGTGTTCCTTAAGGTCGATAGAACCTTAAGTAAATTAGTTCTTCTTTTTACGTAAAACTGACATAATTAAACCAAAAGCAGGTCATAACGATGAAGCTTACTAAGAGAGTATTAGCCTGCGAAGCGCGCAATAGCGAACACACGAAGTGTAAAAACCTAGACGACAAATGTGTCCGAGCGCGCAGCGCGAGGTGAATGCATTGTCGATAAACATTTTTTCAAAAAACCGAGACTTCACTGCAAAAGAGAACAATATTTAGATGAGGTATGCAAAATATCAGGCGGAAATATTCAACCGTAGGGCCGGAAACTGCCCATCCATTTTATAACGCTGATAAATCCCCTTACGTGCACCGAACTAGGTGTGGGCATTCTCAAATGCACCTACCTAGGTGGGGCAAAACTGAAACGTCCCGAACCCGTTCTAGTTGTCTTCAGATACAGAGAACGGGTTTTGGGTAATAACAAAATTTCGTCTTGGGATGAAAAACTAGTATTTTTGTTGAGGCACATTCTGAAGCATACAATCCTGGTAAGAGTTAAGGATGAAAAAAAACAGTTATCATATACTAGATAACTAATGTTAAAAAGTGATAAAGACGATATAATTACTATTTTTATTGTTATTGTTATGTCAACATTTGCTATACATTTTTAATAAATATTAGGTACATAACAATTTTTTTTTTAATTATATTTTTTAAGATAATATTTCTTAAATAGATAGCCAATGTAATAATAGTAAAATTATTCCAAATTACCAGAGAATATGAATTTTCAACAAAAAAGTTAATTTTCAACAAAATATTTAGATTTTCAGTTGAATAAATTAATTTTTAACAACAAAAAAGACGAATTTTCAACTAAAGTTATGAATCTTTAACCAAAAAAATGAACTTTTCAGAAAGTAGTTCCACTTTCAACTAAAATTTGTAACCTAAAAAGATGAAATGTAAACAAAAAGATAATAATTAATATTTAAAAAAAATCTTTAAATTAAAAGTAAAAAATAACTGCATTCAACCAACAGAAACGAATTTTCAACAAAGATAAACGAATTTTAAACAAAATGCTTGAATTCTCTACTGAAACATATTAATTTTCAATTGCAATTTTCAGTTCTGTTTTTAAATAAAGAAACTTATTTTTGCCAAAAAATTATTTTTGTGATAAAAAACTAGTAATTTTTTTGAGGCACATTCAGAAGCATAGAATCCTGATCAAACTCAAGGATGAAAAAAAACAGGCATCATATGCTAGATAATTAATCTTAAAAAGTGATAAAGACGATATAATCACTATTGTTATTGTTATGTGAAAATTTGCTTTACATTTTTAATAAATATTAGGTACATAACTATTCATTAGTTTTTTTTTATTTAGATTTTTCAAGGTAGAAAAAAGTCTCCACAGGTATCAGTTATGTAATATTTGCATCTTTTTGTTTTTACACGAACTGTTGATGCATTCAAAATCTCCTACCATAACTTTCATCAACCAATAGACAAAAGTACCCCCTCCCCCACCCCCCGAGAGTAGTGGTATATTTATCACATTGTGGGCATCATTGCAAATGTTAACTGTGAATTAGTGGATAATGACTCAAAATACGAATTTGGGAAATAATAATGGACAGGATAAGCGGTAAAGCGGAAAGTGAGTTAATTACATCAGAAAGATATGAAAAATTAATAAGTGAGATGAAAGAGGCCAGGCAGTTGAAAAAGGACGGCAAACCCTTAGTGACGAAACACTACAGACGTTTAAAACGATTTTGTATCTTACTAGCAATTAGGTGATTTTTTTATTGTACATAATTCGCGTTTCTATATGATTGCAAGCGAACTTTCAAATATGAATAAAAGCACTGTCAATCACATATACGTATAATTCACGTTATTATACGTCATGTACATATGAGTCAATTCAAATTAACTTCGGAATTCGATGTTGGTAAAGTTTGCATTTGAAAGTTGTCAATTATATTTTTGTTTATTATTTTTTTTTTAAATAAACTTTTTCGTTAAAAAATTCAACTGTCATTTGAAAAATTCATCTTTTTGGGTTGAAACTTAATGTCCCTTGGTAGAAAAGTCTTACTTTTTGGTGAAAACTAATTTTTCTTGTTAGAAAATTAACTTTTTTGTAGAAAATTCAACTGTCTGCTAAAAAATTCGTCTTTTGCTTACCTATTTGTATAAAAATGCAACTGTTTGAAGTCATTGTTTAATCATTATTGTTTGAAAACTCTAATAGTTAGTTCTTAATCCATATTTGTACGTTGAGAAGACAAGTATTTGGTTAAAAATTTAAGCATTTTCTTGAAAATTCGTCTTTTTTGTTTGAAAGTTCAACTATTTATCTTTTTTGGTTAAAAATGTAACTATTTTGGTGAAAAATTTGTTTTTCTTCGTTAGAAAATTAGTTATATGGTAGAAAATTAATTTTTTTTGTTGCATAATGAACCTAACTCGTGTTTTTTGTATTACCTCAAAATATTTGAAATGATTTTTTTATTATTACATTGGCTATCTGTTTAAGGAATGTTACTTTGAAAAATATAAATAAAAAAAGTCATGAATAGTAATGTTGCTAATAATTATTTAAAATGTTTTTGTAAAAATAAATTCCTTTATTTAAAAATGCAACTGAAATTGAAATTAAATCAAGACCAGGCTTATTTAATTCATTCCATCTAATAGATCTGGCCCTCAACAAATTATTTCATTTTGACGCTTAATTTATTTTAACAACGACAAAGGTAATTAAATATATTTTTTATTATATAGAATGAAAATGTTCGATTACAGAACAGTATAACTTGAAGACGGTTGCCAATAAATTAATAAAATTTGCAGGTCTTATTTTTCAACACTAACATCGCTAATCTGACCAAAGAATTTTTGAAACTATTCATCTCATTTGTTTGGCACTTTATACTTTTTTTTAAAATGGGTTTGTTATAGCAAAACTTTGTTCATTTACATAACTGAAAGTTGATGTAGAAATAAAAAAGAATAATTGATTGATCTTTATTTAAAAATGCAACTGAAAATTGCAATTAAAAATTAATCTGTTTTAGTATAAAATTCAAGCATTTTGTTGAAAATTCGTTTCTGTTGGTTGAATGCAGTTATTTTTTATTTCTAATTAAAATCATTTGTTTTTCTAAATATTAATTATTATATTTTTGTTTAAAATTCATCTTTTTAGGTTAAAGATTTTAGTTGAAAGTGGAACTACTTTCTGAAAAGTTCATTTTTTTGGTTAAAGATTCATAACTTTAGTTGAAAATTCGTTTTTTTTTTTTTTGTTGAAAATTAATTTTTTCAACTAAAAATCTCAATATTTTGTTGAAAATTCAAATTATTTGTTGAAAATTAACTTTTTTGTTGAAAATTCATATTCTCTGGTAAATTGGAATAATTTTACTATTATTACATTGGCTATCTGTTTAAGAAATGTTATCTTAAAAAATCTAAATAAAAGAAAATAGTTATGTAACTAATATTTATTAAAAATGTTTAGCAAATGTTGACATAACGAAAACAATAACAATAACAATAGTAATTATATCGTATTTATCACTTTTTAACATCAGTTATCTAGTACACCAGAGACTCGCTATTTGAACGTGCGATCGGACGCGCTATATGAATTCCTAGAATTGCTGGTCCCTACATCCGTTCACGATAGGAAGGCCCCTCCAAAACAGCTGCACATTTTTGTACTTTACTCGTAAGAAAAAAATCGCATAAAAACGTAGCTTATACTATGATAAAGCTCACTTTATTGCGCTTAAGACAAGTCCCCATTTGTTTATGCACAAAAATTGGTCTGGAAAATATCCTTCGCGAAAAAGTAAAAACCGTGGTTTTTTCGCGTCACTCTGTCCTTGCTTGACTTTCGATGAAGACATCTTTGAAATGAACAGTGTGAAAAATTGGAAAAAAATCATGTAGATTCTTTCATATTTTGACTATACATACGTGAAAACAAAATTGCAATATATTAATAACAATTAATGTAAAATGATTTTAAACATGACTATGCTATCACTGGTAATATACGTAGTAGAGAATTGTATTTCGGCTTAAACTGCTTGGAAAATTTCAACAAATGCAATCGAATAATAATTAGGAATGACAATCTTGAAACCTATTAATTAATAACAAATAATCCTGGAAGACCGACGACTCGTAGTGTGGGTGTTAGGACACAGCAGGATACCATAGCTAACGGGTCTCCTCATTGAAAAAAAGTAGCTACTGCACGAAATGTTGCCATTGGAAATCAAAGTATCTTTTTCCTCTTTTCACAACTTGATGAATGAGCAGACCCCCTGAGATGACCCTTTAGCTATGGTATCCCATAGCCATAGTCTCCTCACACCCACACTACTATTCATCGGTCTTCCAAGATTATTTGTTATTAATTAATAGGTTTTAAGATTGCTAATCCTAATTTTTATTCGATTGTATTTGTTGAAATTTTCCAAGTCATTTAAGACAAAATATAACTCTCTACTACGTATATGACGAGAGATAGCATAGTCATGTTCAAATGAATTTTACGTTAATTGTTATTAATATATTGCAGTATTGTTTTCACGCATGTATAGTCAAAATATGAATGCATCTATACGATTTTTTTCAAATTTTTCACATTGTTCAGTTCAAAGATGTCGTCATCGAAAGTCAAGCAAGGACAGAGTGACGCGAAAAAAGCACGGTTTTCATCATTTCGCGAAGGATATTTTCCAAACCAATTTTTGTACATAAACAAATGGGGACTTGTCTTAAGCGCAGTAAAGTACGCTTTATCATGGTATAAGCTGTATTTTTATGCAATTTTTTTCTTACGAGTGAATTACAAAAATGAGCAGCTGTTTTGGAGGGGCCTTCCTATCGTGAACGGATAGTAGACCAAGACTGTGACCTATATTACTCTGTATCTGTAGGGAACCGTACAGAAGCTGGCCCTTTTTTCAAGTCTTCGCAGTTGGGGGCGACTTGGTAATGGACACGCGTCACCATTTTTTTGTACTACTATCCCCTCACGAGACTTTAGCATAGCTCATTAAAGTCCACATATATGTGAACTCCATTTACAGGAAAATATACAATTTTATCCACTTTTTATTGTTCCGAAGCTTTATTAGTGTACTGAGCTCCTTCTTTTAAACCTTGATTCGTCTCGATATCTCCATTCAAGCCGGAGATAATTTTATCTTGCATTAACAATTCTGGTGACCACAATTTTTAATATTTTCAAATTTTCAAAGTTGGGCTCCATTTACAAATAGACAAGTAATCCACTTGAATTTTTTCCATTTTTTCCGGACATTTTTGCGACATTAGGAACGGCTGAAAGTTGACCTTCCAAATCTAGGCATTGAAAACAGTGATTCTCTCTAGATTTGTTGCTCTTACAACAACAAATTTTTCACCGAGATACGAGAAACGTTGTTGAACAAGCAGAAAGATTTCGAATCAGCCTTCCTAATTGCGAACTCAGTGCGATTTTTTTTCACTGAGATGGAGATACTTTTTCCCAAGTGTCAGGACTTTCTGTTCCGATATTAGTTACGTCGCGTCGGCGTCAGTGCGCACGCGCCGGAAAGAAGCGCTATATACGCATGAGGGGGGGGGGGGGGGG
>CAKNYM010033693.1:0-11933 GCA_932195095.1 Andricus curvator
GAATTGAGAAGGATGCATGAGGAAGGAAGGAAGGTATATGAGTTGGTTAAGAAAAACAGCATGGAGAGAGAGAAGACAGCAGGGGAAGAGAGAATAAGAGAGACAAGGTTTAATGGGAACTATGTGTGGATTATGCCAAGGGCAAGAGCGCAATATTTCTGTGAGAAAGGAGAGAAAGGAAGTCAGGAGCTTATAGCGAGGATGAGATGTGGGTGCATGGAGGGTTTCAATAGGTTCTGGCTCGCTAGGGAAAAGAGGATGTGTGAACTATGTGGGAAGGGGGAGGCAAGAGTGGAGCACTGGTTGGAGGAGTGCGTGGACGTGGAAAGGAGTGGGATAAGCATGGAGGTATTGATGCATGAAAGGGGGGACAAAAGGGCAGTAGCATGGGTGAAAGGAGTATTGGGTAAGATGGACAAGAAGAGAAGGAATGAGGAAGAGGAATGGAGAAGGACAGATTGTAAATAGAGGAGGAAGTAAATATAAGTAAATGTAAATATTGTAAATAGTAGATAAGTATTAGGTATTAGTCGCGGAGGCAGAGTTTGGTAATGCGAGGCAAGCAAGAAAGTAGGGACATGCGAGCGAGGCGAGGCGAAGCGAGGAAGGCAATGCGATAAGAGCGAGCGGCGTTAGAGATAGGGTGTGGAAGGATGTTAGTTTTAAGGGTTAGTTAAAAAAAGTTAAAAATTTTTAGCAGGCTAAAAAATAAACGTCTATCTATAGACATAATGCGGCCTAAATGTGCGTTATTGCCATCTTTGTTGCTCTTACGCTGTTGGTTGCGAGCCTGCCCTGCCGAACGCTCCAAGGGAGATAGTGTCAATTGTCCAAAACGAGAAGTGCCAAATTTTCTGGAACTACGATTTCCGGACAGCAGTCTCCGTTGCACACTCGAGGCCTGAGATCGTTCTCCAAGACTTCGAGAAACGAACTATATTCGCGATCGAATTCTCGGCTCCGCCCGAATACACATCAGTGCCAAGGAGAAAGAAAAGGAGGAGAGGAATCAAGACCTTAAAAGAGAGCTGCAACGACTGTACCCAAAATATTCGGTACAAGTGATTGTCCTTGTGATAGGTGCTCTTGGAGGTGCGAAACTATCACTGGTTCGTAACCTTAAAGCCATACCCGCGTTGCAAAAATATGCCAAGGCACTAGCGAGATGGATGCAGAAAGCTGTTATCCTTTGGTCGCTTCGTGTCCTCAAGACACACGAGGGTTTCGCCGGCCTGACGTTGTGATTTCATCGTGCCCTGTGACCACCCATCTCACGGTTGTGATACGTGGCCATAAGTGTGATTTACCTCGGTTCTACTGGGAGCTAGTGTCATTTTTTAGATGACAGTTGCTCTCAGCGGGATCCTGCGGTGGTTGTTTCACCCCTTACAGGTTCCTGTACAGGAATATTCATGTGGGACAGAAATAGCACAGGATCTTTCAGAGGGATTTTTGCGAGTGTCCCACTTGCACAGAACCTGTACAGGATCCTCCCTAGGGAATTTCATGCAGCAACATCCACGATAATGCAGGAACCTGTACAGGTATTTGAATACCCGGGTTCCTCTACAGGAACCTCCAAAGGAACCTGTCAGGTTCCTGTACAGGAATTTTCAGCTGGGTATGTGTAGTAAATATCAGATTTCGAGCGATCCTAAACACATTTCTAAAAAGATTCGTAAAATTTATAAGGAATGTTTTGGTCTCAATGTTATGGATCAAAATGAGAAATGGATTCCACACAAAATATGTTCTAGCAGCCATATAATTTTTAGTCGTTGGGATATCGATGTTGCAATAGTAACGAGACCCACTGAATGGTCCGAGACTAATGATGGGAGCTATTATGATGAAACGATCGGAAGTTTGTTCCCGATTAACGACAGCATAGAAGATGAAATATCAGGTTCAATCTGTTCAGTAGAGGATCTGGAAATTACCGATGGTTCCGAAGTAGAAGAAATACGCCCTTGTTATGAGAATTTCACGGTACGCGCAGCAAAAGTACTGTTAAGGTATTCCGGCTATCCTTGTCGCTAGTCAAGAAAGCAACATATCTCAACTCTTGATATACGTCAAAAATAACATTTATGATCATGAAAGGATGTCACAAATTAACTTCGAATTTTATGTGTAATTTTGATGATTTCACTTATATCGGGGGTATTTTTGAAAATGTTATTAAAATTCCACTTGAGTTTTTGTCGTGCATCAGTTGATAGTATTCGAGCATAGTACGTTATGTCAGGTTAGGTCAGTTTTTTACTCGCGTTTAATCTCTCCAAAACCTCTCTCCACGCAATTTTCAGCAAATTCAGATTCACAATGCCCGATAAAGATAAGAATGGCAGGTTTTTTACGGCAAACGAGTCAAAACGGCAAAAAAAAAAGCAAGCTCGAATATATCGTTAATAAACAATAAAAAAAATATGTGCTAGAGACGCTAACTTATCACATTTTGACATTGCGAGGATGATGATTGTCGAGTGTGAGTTTTTTGCAGATTTTGTCATTTTTCTAAAGATTTTGCCCCCAAATGTACCTTCAAATGATGATATTTGGAATTGGCATTAAATTTTCTTCATGAAAAACAGTTTTTATAGTGTGCTCTACCGTTGAACTAAGCCACAATTCCGGAATTATTGAGCGCGGGAAAGGGTTGTCCATATGGCTACACGTAAAATAGGTCCACGTCAAAAGAAATTGATTCCAATTTTAGCCCCTGAAGTCCCTATATGATTATAAGTTGCATGTGTAGAATGCATTCAGTTATCTATTTTTGCAATAAAAAAGGGCACTTCACCGTTATCGATAGCATAGTCGAACTACCTTAAAAATCACTGCTGACTTGGAAGCGTGATTACTCGTTCAAGAATTGAACGAACAACTTTTTTAACTACCGTTAGAAAGCTTGTTAAATTACGCGTCGAATGAGCCCTAATACAGATATTTTTGACCTTTTGGAGAGAATATACCACGTGAGTCTTTTGAATCCTTCTCAATTCTTGCACGAACATTAACTTCAATCCGACTTAATCCGAATTAATCCAAACTTTCCATTCAATTATTTTCAGTCCGAATGAATCTATCGCCTTCTAAAAAATCTCTAAAATTTTGACAGTTTTCACGTATCTTTCAACGTTTTCCGGAAATCTGAAAATGTATCAAATTCCGTCAATATTAACAACAATTGTTATTATTAATTTTTCAGCTTAGTTTGTGGTGGCCGAGGACCAACCCTTGTATAAAATCATAAAAATTTTGTCAGTTTCACGTATCTCACCGGTTGCGAGATCAATCAATATTTTTTTTTATAATTTTGAAAATACTTTAACTGGGTTTTTTCATGGTGGCCGAGGACTATCAACCTTTATAAACCACCAAAACTTTTTTAGTTTTCGCGTATCTTATCTTTTTTCACTAAACCGTGAAAATTTGGTCAGTTTTCGCGTATCTCTCACCATTTTCAAGATAAATTGGGTTAGTTCAAGTTTGTCGAAAACAATCCTGCTCTTCAAACCTTTTAAAATTTGCTGAGTTTTCATGTATCTGATCGTTTTCGATATAATTCAAAAATTTTATTATTCTTTTTAATTTTTGAAGTCTTTTTACTGGGTTAGTTTGAGTTTTTTGAAAAAAAACCTCTGAAAAATCCTTAAAATGTAATTAGTTTTCACACATCTCTGACCGTTGTCGAGATAATTCAAAATTTGGATTTTTTCTAATTCCGAAAATCTATTTACTGGGTTACGTCGGGGTGGACGAGGACATTCCCCTTTAAAATACCCTGAAGATGTTGTCAGTTTTCGCTTGTTTTTCACCGTTTTCAAGCTAAATCAAAATGTTCATTTTTTTGGTATTTAAAAAATCTTTTAATTGGTTTATTTCTAGTTGATCGAAAACAAACCCCTTATGAGAAAACCCTTAAAATTTACTTAGTTTTCACGTTTCTCTAGCAGTTTTCGGGATAATTTAGAATTTTGATTTTCTTAAATTTTGAAATGTTGTTTACTGGTTTAGGTCGGGTTGGCCGAGGACCATCTCCCTTGAGAAAATCCTAAAAATGTTGTCAGTTTTCGCGTGTCTCTCACCATTTTCAAGATAACTCAAAGTTTTTATTTTATATTTCATTACAAAAAATCTTTGTATTGGGTTAGTTCAAGTTGGTCGAAAACGAAACCCCTCTTTAAAATCTTTCAAATTTTGTCAGTTTTCACGTATCTGTGACCCTTTTAGAGATAATTCAAAATTTTAGATTTTTTTCGAATTTTGAACATTTGTTTACTGGTTTAGGTCGAGGTGGTAGAGGAACATCCCCCTTTAGAAAACCCTGAACATGTTGTCATTTTTCGCGTATCTCTCACCGTTTTCGAGATAGCTTAAAATTTTGATTTTGTTTTGAATTTTGAAAACACTTTTTTCCCTTTCCCCTATTTTTAGAGAAATTAACAATGAATTGCACCTAATTTACAACTAACTCGATTTAAACGGACAAATAATAATAATTTAATTAATATTAATGATATAATGATAATTTGCATGAATGCTGACAAAGGCAATATTACATTTTGTATGAAGAAATCGGATTATATTAGGGATATGGAGGATTTACTTTCCAATCGTGATAACTTTGTTTTATTGAATCAAAATCCGTTAAAACAATTAAGAAAAGACACTTTCAAGATTCTAGACAATTGGAGAAAGAAAGGACTTTTAGGAAAAGATATAAGATGGACTGATATAAATACCGAAGACTAGGAATTACAAAAAAATATTATTCAAAAAACTGTTCCTGATGACCATGTAATGATTTCTTTGGATGTTGTTTCAATGGATCTTTTTGTAGGCAAAATTTTGGTACTCCCATAGGTTCAATCATTTCTGCGATTTTAGCAGAAATAGTTATGGAGGATTTGGAGGTCCTTGCTATCAGAAAGCTAGATTTTGTTTTGCCCTTTTACTTTCGGTATGTTGATGAAACATTTTATTATGTGTTCCTCTAGCAAATTTGCAGGCAGTTATTGATGCTTTTAACAGTTTTCATCCAAAACTTCAATTTACCCATGAAATAAAGAAAAATAATAAAATCAGTTTTTTGGACATAGAAGTAATTAAAGGTGAGGATGGTAATATTAGTACCAATTCGTATAGGAAAAGTACATATTCAGGTAGAATTTTAAATTTCTTTTCGGCTCGTCCTTTTCAAAACAAAATTGCAGTAATCAAAAACTTAGTTGACAGAGCTCTAGGTTTGTCCCACATTTCATTTTTTTTGTTTTCATTTTTCTTAATCATTACCCACAAAAGGTAATTGAGCAACATATCACAATTAGAATTCAACAAACCAAAAACAAACAAAGTGACATTTTATCTACAGATAATCAGACGGAATTGAGAGAATATAGTTCTTTTATGACATTTGTTCTTCCTTTTTTTGGTCAAATTTCGAAAACTATTGAATTTATGTTAAAAGAATTCAATATTCATACTATTTTCCGTATTCCATTTAAAATGGATTCAATAATAACTTTTTGTAAAGATCCTTCAGATAAATTTGAAAAAGGTGGTGTTGTTTACAAGATCACTTGTAAGATCTGTAAGATGACTTATGTGGGACAGACTGGCAGACTTCTTAATACTAGGATGGAGGAACACAAAAGTGATGTTCGTTTGGGACGTTGTTATAAGAGTGTTCTTGCTAGACATACGAGAAGGTTTGTTGATGTTGACCATCATTTTGACTGTGATAATGTTAAAACTTTACATAGTGAAAGTAATGAGAGAAAGAGAGAATTCATGGAAATGCTTTATATTAAAAAACAAAATTAGTTGTCTATTAATTTGTAAACTGATTTGGATACATTAAACAAAAGTTATTCTGGTATAATTAATTACATTTAGCAATAGGTTTTCATGATTCTTGACTTTCTCTTATTTCTTGTTTGTTTATAACGGATTGCCAACGGCGATACCACGCTGAAAACACCAGTTCTCGTAAGATCACTGAAGTTAAGCATTGTTGGGCGCGGTTAGTACTTGGATGGTGACCGTACAGGAATACTGCGTGCTGTTGGCCCGTCGTGGGTGTGGTGGGCCTACATTGGTAGTAAATATCCACCTAGAAACACTACCCGAATCGGGTAGTGAGGCAATGAACTTTCGAGTTCGAACGGCTAATCAATTTTTTTTGTTTATAACGGATTTGCCTTTTGACCCACACTTGGATCTCAGGTATCGAGGAGATAGCGTCGTTGTTTCATCGCTGTTCCCACCTGCTCTCATTTTTCTTACCTTGATAAGGGTGCTGTATGAGCACCGAAACGTTGGTAAATATTATAAATGCTTTCATATTGTGAATTGATGATAATAAAAATAAAAAAGACAAAAGAAATAAAAAAGAGAAGGAAGGGGATTTGGTTGGTTGTCTTCTCATTTTTCTTTCCTCTTTTTTATTTTTGTCCAAAGAAAAACATTTTTTTGTTTTTAGGAATTGCAATAGGAGCATTTCGTGGTGGTTGTCCAAATTTGATCGTTAGATTCTTGTTTTCTTTTCAGGAATTCTATACATAAATGGACTTATTTGTATTCTCAATTTTTAACTATTTTATTAATTCATTATGTATAATAATGAAGCCAGAAATTTTGAATATCTTGAAATTTGGGCCAACTTGAATTATCGAGTTATCGAATTATTTTTACATTATCGACTTATCGAATCTTGCTCTCGATTCTCGACAGCTAGTTGGCTAATTCTACTGCGACATACATTAGATGTCAATGGCTAACTGAATTGACCAATAAGCTTTAGAAACTACGCATGAAGTTAGCCGAAATGCATGTACTTTTTATAATAAGATAGACTATGAATTATTATAAAGTTGTATTAATAATGTTAAAAAAACAGTTTTTATGACTGTACTGAAAAAGTTTTAAAACACGTTTTTTGTCTTAAGCATTAAACAAGAAATGTTACATAACGAAAAATATGTGACTAGTCATTTAAAAATAAAATTTCTATTTAAAAAAAAAATGCAAGTGCATATATGTATGTATCCACTAGTTCATTGAACCGCATCCTTCACCTTAGGTGGGAATCCTTGCTTTGACCTCACATTAGGTTGGATTCATTCGGACTGGAATCTTGCTTTGACCTCTGATTAGAATTCAATCGGATAGAAATTTTTGGTTTTATTTCGGATTGGGTCGGATTCAGTCGGATTGGCATCCTTGTTTTGAAATCGGATAAAAAAATCCTTGTCTCAAAATCAGATTGGATTCTTAGCATACCTATCCCCCATTTTGAATTTCGAATTTTTGAATTTCGTTTCGTAATCAGCGTCCTCGAAAACCCCCTTATATCGAGTTTTAAGATATTTTTTTAGCATAGTCGCGCGCCATATTGGATCCGCCATTTTCTTTTCTTAAATTTCGAATTCAGATTCGTAATCAGAGACCACAAAAACCTCAGAATAGTGAGTTTGTACTCAATTGGAAAAGGTTTTATAGTTTTTGCCAGCTTTTTGGGATTTGGCCCCACAGTACATCGCACGTGCAAGACAGACATCGAGTTAAAAGAAAGCAAAAAAACCGATTCAATCTAAGGCACATCGAATATCGGAGTTCCAACATACGATGCGCGGGTCAATCGAATCGATAAAACCGATCCGAACGTAGCGCACGCCGAAGGTCTGTTTTTGAACATTTGATGAACGGACCAATCAAATAAAAGAGATCGATCCGACGTTAGAACTCTCCTCGAATGTCAGTTTTTCGAAATTCGACGCGCGAGTCGATCGATTCGAATAAACCGATCCGAAAATGAACGCGCATTGAATCGAAAATGCCATGTTCCATCCGACAAAATGCACACGTCTAATTTGTGTTCTATGTGATAAAATAATCAAATTAAAACTAATTTTGAAAAAGAATTCGCTAAATTGATAAAAACCGTCTTTTTGCATCTACATATTCGTTTTCTTACATAGGATGAAAAATATCTAAATGCATTAATCTCTATAAAATCGAAAAAAGTTCAGATTTACTTAAGGCTGATAGGACGGTGTGTAAAAAAATTTCGAAATCTGTGGAATCGCTCAAATTCTCTATTAAGTATCGATAATTTAAAATTAAGGTTTTAAAAAGGCACTTTGAAAAATAGGCTGCACACAGAAAGGTGTTCCACGATGGCAGGAGTTCCATGAAGTATCGGGTTATTCACAAAAAAGAAAATATCTGCTAAGAAGCGAGTATAGAAAAGTGTGTAAATGAGATGAAGCGGGGGGAAAGTAACAATGCTCCCTGTAAAAAGGAGAGCATTGAAGTAGATTATATGGCATTGAATGCAGTTAAATGACCGTAATAGTTGAATGTTATGCAAGGCCTTCAGTGATCGGAGGTATGGAATGGAACAAATGCCGCTCAATGCTGTTGAATTACCAAACCCATATAGCACACTTCCCGAAAAAACATCGTCTTTTCTTAGGATTTGGTCCAAGTGGCAGGGAGAAAAAACTAGGTCTGCCCTAGGTTTAGACCTATACTTGAACCTAGCTTAAAACATAGTTTCATGTCCGCCGCGATTTTTTGTTTAAAAAAAAAAAAGTAAATTATTGCAGCAAATTGTTGGCAGAACTCAGTATTTTTAATGGAAATAGCTCTAATTAATATAATCAAGTCAGATATCGATTTTATTTTAAGATGTTTAGTTTGTATTAAAAACCGGTACACTTCGCTGGTACTTTGTCAATTTTGTTTTTGAAAAATTGGAATTTTGAAACAAAAGTGAAGAATATTTAAATTTTCTTAATAATTCCTAAAAAGCATGTGGCTATGAAAAAAATTTATTTATTTTGTTAAGTCCGAAAACGTTAATTAGCATCTCGGACATCAAGAGATATGGCAATTTGCAGGCCGCGCCCGCCTCGTGAATTAATTCTCGATTAATCTCAGTTGCGAGAAAGGGTAGTACCAGCGCTGCACACCGACCACATACGGAACTAATACTCTCAATGTGACTGCGCACATTAGTAGCGGAAAATTTAAAATACGTGGATAACTTTTGAAAAACTATTCAGATTAGGTTGAAGTTTTACACACAGATTGAGGGACCAAAAAGAAAGTTCGATTTCGTTAACCAGCATTTTTGACCTGCGGTTCTGGTTTTAACCATAAAAAAGTAATCAAAGATTCCATTTTGCGGTCAAACTGTGCAAGATACGAAAAAAGATCAATTAACAAAAATTATGTACCAAAAAAAGATCTATTAATTATTTACAAATCACTTGTTGACAGGACGTTGTGTAATTTTTTATAGGATGTGTACTTTTTTAATTATAAAAATAAAACAATACAAATACTTATGTTTCAATATCAATGCATATAATGAATTCTAATAATAAACAATTATTGAAATAATACATTTTTCAGGGTAGCTGAGAGTAAAAATTAATGCTAATGCCCCTTCAGCCGAGCAGTCGCATTGAGAGCATTAGTTCCGCATTTGGTCGATGTGTAGCGCTGGTGCTACCTTTTCTTGCAACTGAGATGAATCGCCAAGGATATAAGAATGCTTCAACTTGATATTGAGAATTAATTTGGGAAGCGGCCGTGGCCTGTCAATTGCCCATAGCTTTTGATGTCCAAAAAGTTAATTAATGTTTTCGGACTTAACAAAATAAACAAATTTTTTTGATAGCCACATGCTCTTTAGGAATTATTAGGAAATTTTTATTGTTCTTCACTTTTGTTTCAAAATCCCAATTGTTCAAAAACAAAATTTTAAAAGTACCAGCGAAGTGTCCACCAGTTTTTAATACAAACTAAAAATATTAATATAAAATCGATTTCTGACTTGATTATATTAATTAGAGGTATTTTCAATGCCATATAATCCACTTCAATGCCACCTGAGACAATGGCCGGGTTACCATTGTCTCCTTTTTCCTCTGAGACAATGGCCGGGGTACCATTGTATCCCTTTTCCTCTGAGACAATGGCTGGGTTACCATTGTCTTTAAGAACTTTGGCCAGTTGCCAGGTCAATAATTCCGGCAGCATTAACTGGCTTGCGTTGGGGTTTATCTTAGTCAGGAAAATCCGTCTTAACAAAGCTTGTATACAAGCTTCCATTTCAGTACTCCCCTCATCCTGCTCTGAGGAGAAGCGGGCATTTGTACATTTCAGGTTTGCTAATCCCTAAACTAAATTCCTGAGAAAATGTGAAATCGAAAAACGCACGATAAAATATATCACATCTCTCTTTGGAGAATCTCCATCTAAAACTCACTTATAAAAATCAATGTACTATCTGCACATTTGGCAGTCTAAAATCAATGTAGAATCCTACTCATTTAAAACACACGTAAAAAACACTCTGATATCCCTCTTTCTGAGTAGGTACTAACTATAAAATTCGCTTACGAATATTCAAAAATAATATGCATATCGTGCAGAATCAAAGTTAATTCCATCTTCTACAAAACTCGCTTAACTTCTAATAACTTCGTGAAAATTATCACTCTACAATATGAGCTTTCTTGCTCATTAAATTTTAATTAAAATAATTCTTTTTATTCTACTTTCGCAATTTTCTCTTGTCACTATGAAAATCATGTTAAATTTAGAAAGGTTCACTTCCTTTATAAATTTAGTGTGCTCTCTAGAGATTCGATTTTTCTATTAAGTCCAACTTTTTATTCATTCAGGTCAATGTTCTCTAGAGAGACGATTTATAAAGCAAGGAGCTTTGAATATTTGGGTTTACGTGTCAACCGGAAGCCTCAAACTGTAAACTTAATCACTATTGCTATAATAGGCTCTTATGGCTTATTAAGGGATAATCACAAAATCGTCTAATTTATTTTATAAACAGTAGTGATGATTATATGATCTATCAGTCAGGTAAGTAATCCTATATCGGCTCGAGCCGCAGGTAGCGCGCTATTGTTCTCGACTCTCAATTTGATGACAGAAGTGCGAAGGCGAATATCTCCGAGCTGACTCGACTTTCGAAATATCTATTTCAAGAATTTTAGTTAAATTTTCGGGATCTCAGGTCCCCTTTTATAGACAGAAATATTTTTCTCTCTTTCTACCATTCACAAACAATTACTTTGGCAATCAAGTAGAGCGATAAAACCCCTCATCTGCTTGTAAGTAGCTTGGATTGTGATTGACAGCTCGTAAAGCTATAACATTTAATTCGAGAATGTAAATGTATAGCCTGGACTGATTAAAAATATCTCACAAAATATGGCTTTAGCCCAATGATATTCAATATCAAATAGACTGTGGAACTTTGCCGCAAATGCACAAAATTTATAAATGCTCGGAAATACCCAAGAAGGTCATCAATTTTATTATGATCGAACGAAGATCGCTTTTCAAGATAGGTCTCTTTTATAGACAGCGTGGGGAGATGAATCTCCTTTCTTCTCTTAAAGAGGACTCAGGGGGAGTTTGTGGAACAAGAAGCGAAGATAAATCTCAAAGTCTTTTTCCAAGGTTTTCACTCGGCGATCTACGCTTTTCAGCTGCAAGATCTAGACTGCCGTTTTTCAGCAAGGGAACGCTTTTTATTTCCCTGCTCCACTTTGTCCTTCCACGCTTACGCAATAGCGTTTGAGTGGGAGTCGTGGAGTTTGCGTCTGAGAGTTTCTCCTGTGTGATGCTTCCTTTCTTGATAATCACACAGGGGATATTCTTTTTGCCTGCTCTCAGGCACTCCTTGTAACTCGCGGGTTACAATATATATATATATATGACCATCCATCTCACGGTTGTGAGACGTGGTCATAAGTGTGATTTACCGCGGTGCTACTGGGGGCTATTGACATTTTGTTGGATGGCAGTTGCTCTTAGTGGGACCCTGCAGTGGTTCTTTAACTTTTTTTTGAAATTATATATATAATGGGACGTTCTTTCTCAACCGTAAC
>CAKNYM010033696.1:0-12874 GCA_932195095.1 Andricus curvator
GGGCTATTAGGAGGTTTGGGTTGATTTTTGTTTTCAAGAATGACACCTGAAGGAAAGAATTCAAATGCATGTAATGAAGTCTCAAAATATTTTTTATTATGTCTTTCAGGAACCTATATGGGATTTTAAAATTAGATTAATAATATTTATCTCTTTCAAGTGATTTTATTTTTTATTATTTATGTTTTATTTTTCAATCGATTTCAAATATTGCAAAGTTCAAATGATAATAAATAATTATCATTTTTAATTTAATGTATAGCATTAATGAAATTAAAATTGATAAAATTTTAAATTATGAAATTAAATGAATTAAAAAAATTAAATTAAAATTGAAATAATTAATTAATTTAATTAATTAAATTATAATTAAATTAAATTAATTATAAAATTTTGAATTTTATAATTTTTTTAATTTATTACATTAATCAACGTTTTTAATGTATACTCTGATATATACCTTTCTTTTCATGCTATTTTAGGCTATAATCACAATTTTGGGGATTTCAAGAGAAAAAGCGAAAAAATTAATAAGTTGTCCTCATATGCTTTCTTAACATATAAAAACTTTATAAAACCCTCAATGTCTAAAAATATTTATCTGAACATTACAGAATTAATTTTTCACCATTTTATTTTTATTGTGAAATAATTGTAATTGGAAATTATTTGCGAATAATTGTAAAATAAATTTAACAAAATTTATTTAATAAAGAAATATCTCATGATTTTTTGAGGACAAACAATTTTAAAGGTAAGTCTTTGCAGTACTTTAATAACTACTGACCACATTTTCTGAATATTTTTCTTTGATGCTGCCCTGATAGGGTCAAACATGGTACAAAAAACCGTCGTGAAATTTCAAATAAAAACTGTACTTTGCATAAATTAATTTTGAAAATGAAAAATATTTATACCTTTTATAAGTATTCTCAAATTTTATTTGAATATGATACACAGTGATTTTTATTTTAAAAATTCTTGTAAATAGTTGGTCATTTTTTAAATTTTATGATATTTTTGTACCATGTTTGACCTAAGGGAATAGATTTTAGGAATGAAATTATAAAAATATCTCAGTTAGTGTTTGGTTGATAATAATATTTTTTGTTGAAATTTTTATTTGGCATACCTGAAATATTGAACAATTTTGTGAAATTTTCTCAAGAATCCTATATGAAAATTATATTTATAGAAACTAAAATAAGCAAAGAAAACAGTCAAGTAATGAATAGTTATTCGACATTGTTTATTTTGCATGTATACAAAATTATTTTTCGCCTTAAATTATAATTTTGTTGAAATTTTTCTTTCTTCTTCATTAAACAATTTATTTATTTGGTTGAAATTTAATTTTTTGAAAGACGATTGCAATTCAGCGTTTTTGGTTGACAATTCAACTGTTTAGTTAAAACTCATATTTTTTGTTGGAATATTGATTGACAATCAGAAATATTCAAAATTCTTCGAAAATTTTCTTAAGACTCTTAGGAAAATTATATTTATGCCTATAACCTCAGATATAATTAACTTAAATAATGAATAGTTATTCGAAATTTTTATTTGCCATGAAAAATTATCTTTTGCGTCTAATTATAATTTGGTTGTAATTTTCCTTTTTTCTTGACTAAAAATCGTTTTTACTTGAAAATTAAAATTGAAATTTGAAAATTAATTTTTTTAAGTTATATTCAACCGTTTTTTATTTGAAATAATTTTTTGTTGACATAGCAATTATCACATTTTTCGTTGAGAATTACCCTTTTTTGCCTGAAAATAAAACTATTTCGTTGAAATTTTTTTTTTTCAAGTTTTAATTTGAAATATTTGAAATGTTAGAAAATATTTCGAAATTTTTGTCAAGAATCGTATATGAAAATTATATTTATATAACCTTAAAATGAGAAAAAAAATTTTTTTTTAATAAATAGTTATTTGAAATTTTGTATTTGTATCAAAAATTATTTTTTGCCTTAGATTACAATTTTGTTTGAATTATTCTTTTTTCTTAACTGTTTTTAACCAGAAATTAGATTTTTTTCTCATTGAAATAGTGATTATTATATGTTTCTATGTAAATTCAGCTTTTTTGGTTAAAAATTCATTTTTTGTTGAAAATTCAACTGGTTAGTTAAAACTTATATTTTTTGTTGGAATTTTAACCTAAAGAATGAATAGTTATTTAACATTTTTATTTTGTATCAAAAATTATTTTTTGCCTTAAATTATGATTTGGTTTTTATTCTTTCTTGACCAAAAATCGTTTTTACTTGAAAGTTTATTTATTTTGTTAAAACTTCATTTTTTTAAAGTTAAATTCAACGGGGTTTCATTAAAAATATTTTTTTTTATTGATATAGCGATTATCACATGTTTCGTTGGAAATGAATTTTTTGCCTGAAAATTGAACTATTCGGTTGAAAATGTTTTGTTTTTTGTTTGTTCAAATTTTAATTTGAAATATCTGAAATCTTAGAAAATATTTCGAAATTTTTTTTTAAGAATCTTAGAAAACTTATATCTATTCATTTTTATTTTTACAACTTTATTTTAATTGTAAAATGATTTCAATAAAAATTAATTGTAATTAATTGTAAAATAAATTCAAAGAATTTGATTTTTTAAAGAAATACCCCATGATTTTTAAAAGACAAAACAATTTTGAAGGTAATTCTTTGTAGTATTTTAATAACTAATGAACATATTTTTAGAATATTTTGCCTTGATTCTGCCCTAGGGTCATATATGGTACAAAAAACATCGTAAAATTTTTAATAAAAACTGCACTCTGTATACATTTATTTTAAAAATGAAAATTTTTAATACTTTTTATAAATATTCCTAAATTTTATTTAAATATGATACACATTGATTTTTATTTTTAAAATTCTATTAAATAATTGATCATTCTTTGAATTTTAGGACGTTTTTTTACCATGTTTCACATTAGAGAATAGATTTCAGGAATGAAATTATATAAATATCTTTATCGGTTAGTGAAATACTACAAAGAATTACCTTCAAAATTGTTTAGTCTTTTTAAAATCATGGGATACATCTTTATAAAATAAATTTCGCTGAATTTATTTTACATTTATTTACAATTAATTTTCAATTAAAATTATTTCACAATTAAACTAAAATTGTAAAAATAAATATAAGTTTTCTAAGATTCTTAAAAAAAAAGTTCGAAATATTTTCTAAGATTTCAGATATTTCAAATTAAAATTGGAACAAAAAAAAAAAAACATTTTCAACCGAATAGTTTAATTTTCAGGCAAGAAGGTTAGTTTTCAACAAAACATGTGATAATTGCTATTTCAATAAAAACAACAAAATAAATAGACTTTCAAGTAAAAACGATTTTTAGTCAAAAAAAGAATTAAAACCAAATTATAATTTGAGGCAAAAAATAATTTTTGATACAAGATAAAAATGTTAAATAACTATTCATTCTTGAGGTGCCTTACTTTTAAGGATATAGGTATAAATATAATTTTCCTAATATTCTAAAGAAAATTTTCAAAGATTTCATAATATTTCTGCATGACAATCAAAATTCCAACAAAAATATAAGTTTTAACTAAACAGTTGAATTTTCAACAAAAAAAAAATTATTTTTCAACCAAAAAAGCCGAATTTACAACAAAAAATGTAATAATCACTATTTCAATCAGAAAAAATTCTAATTTTTGATTAAAAATGTTAAGAAAAAAGAATAATTCAAACCAAATTATAATTTAAGGCAAAAAATAATTTTTAATACAAATAAAAAATTTCAAATAACTATTTATTTAAAAAAAAATTTTTGCTTATTTTAAGTTTATATAAATATAATTTTCATATAGGATTCTTGACAAAAATTTCGAAATATTTCAAATGGAAAATAAAAATTTCGAATAACTATTCATTATTTAAGTTATTTATATCTAAGGTTATAGGTATAAATATAATTTTCCTAAGAGTCTTAAGAAGATTTTTGAATATTTCTGATTATCAATCCATATTCCAACAAATAATATGAGTTTTAACTAAACTGTTGAATTTTCAACCAAAAAAGCTGAATTTTCAACGAAAAATGTAATAATTGCTATTTCAATGGAAAAATTTATTTTAAATAAAAAACGGTTGAATTTAATGAAAAATTTTTCAACGAAAAATGTAATAAATGCTATTTCAATGAAAAAAATTCAAATTTTCAATTAAAAACAGTTGAAATCATCTTTCAAACAATTAAATTTCAACCAAATAAATAAATAAATTTTCAAATCACTAAATTTTTTAATGAGGAAGAAAGAAAAATTTCAACAAAATTATAATTTTAGGCGAAAAATATTTTTGTACACAAAATAAAAAATTTCAAATGACTGTTCATTACTTAACTGTTTTTTTTTTGCTTATTTTAATTTCTATAAATATAATTTTCATATAGGATTCTTGACAAATTCCACAACATTTTTCAATATTTCAGATGTGTCAAATAAAAATTTCAACAAAAAATATTATTATCAACCAAACACTGAGATATTTTTATAATTTCATTTCTAAAATCTATTCCCTAAGGTCTAACATGGTACAAAAATATCATAAAATTTAAAAAATGACCAATTATTTACAAGAATTTTTAAAATAAAAATCACTGTGTGTCATATTCAAATAAAATTTGGGAATTCTTATAAAAGTTATCAATATTTTTTCTTTTCAAAATTAATTTATACAGAGTACAGTTTTTATTTGAAATTTCACGACGGTTTTTTGTACCATGTTTGACCCTATCAGGGCAGCATCAAAGAAAAACATTCAGAAAATATGGTCATTAGTTATTAAAATACTGCAAAGAGTTACCTTTAAAATTGTTTGTCCTTAAAAAATCATGAGATATTTTTTTATTAAATAAATTTTGTTAAATTTATTTTACAATTTTTCGCAATTAATTTCCAATTACAATTCTTTCACAATAAAAATAAAATTGTGAAAAATTAATTTTGTAATGTTCAGATAAATATTTTTAGACATTGAAGGTTTCATAAAGTTTTTATATGTTAAGAAAGCATATGAGGACAAGTTAATAATTTTTTGGCTTTTTCTCTTGAAATCCCCAAAATTGTGATTATAGCCTAAAATAGCATGAAAACAAAGGTAATTATCAGAGGTGAGTATACATTAAAAAAGTTCATTAATTCAATAAATTAACAATTTTATGAAATTTAAAATTTTATAATTAATTCAATTCAATTCTAATATAATTAATTTAATTCATTCATTTATTCAATTTTAATTTAATTTTATAAAATTTAAAATTTTATAATTAATTTAATTCGATTCTAATTTAATTAATCAAATTAATTAATTAATTCAATTTTAATTTAATTTTTAAAATTAATTTAATTTTATAATTTAAAATTGTATCAATTTTATGATTTAAAATTGTATCAATTTTATTTTCAATAATTCTATACATTGAATTACAAATGATAATTTTTTATTATCATTTGAACTTTGCAATATTTGAAATCGATTGAAAAATAAAACATAAATAATAAAAAATAAAATCACTTGAAAGTGATAAATATTATTAATCTAATTTTAAAATCCCATATAGGTTCCTGAAAGACATAATAAAAAATATTTTGAGACTTCATTACATGCATTTGAATTCTTTCCTTCAGGTGTCATTCTTGAAAACAAAAATCAACCCAAACCTCCTAATAGCCCACGAAACTCAATCGCGAAGTCGGGCAAGCTCGGCTCGGCCCGAACCACGGGTTCGTGCTCGTGCATTTTCGGCTTTACACGAGGATGGCCGACGCAACGCGTAACAGAGTCTTCTCACCGACACGCTACGTTTGCATGTATTGCTCCCAGATGGGAACGTGGTGGGGGCCGAAAAATCCCACGTTCTGGAGCCTCTGGTAGCCACGTCTCACGACCATGAGATAGGTGTTTAGAGTGTCCCACACAGTGCGTTCACTCTGTGAGACTTAAAGGGGGAATTAGAGAGCACGACATTTAGCGAATGCGACTCCAAGGGGGAATAGAATGAACTATATTGCGCTGAGCAGACCTCTCCCTCCCCCTTTCCCCCCTTTCTCCTAATCATAATTTTCTTTTGTTAATTTAAGCATCATTTCTTTCTTTTCAAGTACAATTTATATTAAAGAAAAATTATTATTTAAATATGTTTGCAGAAGTTGATCTTTGTACTGATTACATTGAAATACAAGTTTCGTCTCAGGCAACACATTTCGAGGTTAGCAATGATGTTCGGACATCTTAAAATATGTACCGCGAAACTTGTATCACCAACAAAGAGTGAAAACCATAATTGACATCGTCCGGAGCAAACATATTTTAATAAACACTCTTCTTTAATATAAAATATACTCAAAATCCTAAAATATTCTGGCGTGCTACCACGTGCTATGCTGGACCGAGTTGACGGTTGACAAGTCCCCTGGCCCCTGTAAATTCGCAACCATTTTTGCATATTTTTGAAAGGCATGCGCTGCCTATCGGGAATAGAAAACACTAGATACGGTCTAATTTTTTCCCATTAGAGTGAACGCACTGTGGATAACACTGCGTTGGACTCCCGCTCACGCTCGCACGTCTGTTTATACCGTGATTCTGATTGGTCAGCCACTGACGCGGGCGCGACCTACAGCCCCTACAGGGACCGTGGTGGGCGGTGACGGACCTGTATAATTTGATATAACCGTGTATTGGGGGACTTGAAATAGGCGCGACTTAAAATATGCGAGACTTAACTGTATTAATATAGTAAAGAGTAAAAGAGATGAAACACGATCAGAATGATTCTTCTCTTTCACTCTTAGGGCTCGTTCACACGATTGCAGTTCCGCAACTTGCGGACTAGCGCATGTCATGAGTTGTGAAAATAGTGATTTGTGGCGTAAAGCAATTTTCGTTCTTGCGTATTTCTATGGTTCGTGACGTAAAACCTGACTCGTTAGAAATTCTAGGGCGAAATTTGGCGATAAATTAGATTTGTCAAAAGATCGTGAGAAAGCTGATAAAAATAGATAAGTCTTTACCCCATAAAATCTGTCAGGGTTAATAACCGCTTGATGCCATGCAGCACGTGTTCAGCAGGGTTACCTTGTGATTTTTGCGTGGGCGCCCCTATACAGTTTAAATTTATGAATGAGTAGGATATTTTTAGATTAACTTCCACGTCTCTGCGAGTCGTAAAAACGATGACTAGGGGGTCATCGTTACTACCCGAAAGGAATGAATCTATATAAGGGGGATAACGCAAAGCTAAGCTGTTCTGATTTACTCGAGCTTGGATCGGTTTCGTTTGCTACACGAATTTACTTCGGGATTTTATCAACGTAAATTTGTATACGTTTTTAAAATTATAAAAGACCCTTTAATTTGCGAGAGTTCGCGACCTTATTCAATATAAACTGAACAAATTAAATTAATAATTTTTGCTATAACTTTTTGTATTTGATTTTGTCAATAGAACTTTTTTATCCCAATTTCAGGATATCTTTTCAACGTTTTTAAGCAACAAGGAACAAGTAAATAGTCAAGGCAAATTTTATTCAAAGGGATGTAAAATCTAAATTCAAATCTGACGGCGTTCACGGTAATTCAACAACTCTACAGCAGAGGGCCAGGACAGGCCCAGCAGTGGGACTCCGGGCAAAGATCTCCGGGGTCATGTCGAAAGTTTTAACCAAAAGAGACGAATTATTAATAAAATACGTGAATTTTCATCCAAATGGTTGATTTTCAAACGAAAATAGTTTATTTCAAGCCAAAAAGATGAATCTTCAACAAACAACGTAAAATTTAATAGTTGATATTTCAACCAAAAAATATTTTAAAATAAAAGCCGTTGAATTCAACCAAAAAGGACAAATTTTCAACAAATCATGTAATTTTTCAAATGGAAAAGATCAGTTTTTAATCAAAACTAAAACAAAAACAAATAAAAGACCAATTTTCCACAAAACAGTTATATTTTCAACCAAAGAGAAGAAACTTCAACCGATAAAATTTTAATCAAAAACAGCGATCGCCTGGGGTGGGACTCCGATGCCTTAATCGAACGGACCTCTCTTTCTACCATGTGCGATAGACAACGAGACGCGATCGAAACCGAAACGATGGTTTCGAAAGCTCTCTTTCTATCGTATATGGTAGACAGAGAGGATCTCATAGTTATGAAACGACAAGTACGACTTGTCGTTGGCAACTATCGGACCCTCTCTGTCCACCATATACGATAGAAAGAGAGTTTTCGAAACAATCTTTCACCTTTGATTGCACCTCGTTGTCTATCTCACATGGTAGAGAGAGAGGGTTGTTCGATTTAAGGCATCGGAGTCCCACCCCTGTCCTCGGATTTTTATTTCTTCCCAGATGAGAGCGCCACATGTGGCAAATTGAGGAATTACAATTCCTATAGTATCAGACGACAATTTAGTTACAAATTTTCTCTGAAGAGGAGCTCTCATCTGGGAAGAAATCTCGCTATAGAGAAAATCGGAGGAAAGGCGATCGCCAAATGGCGCCAGGTGAAATACATGGTGTGCGGTCTCCTTGTAGTACTTCGTGGAAAGCATGTACCGCCGCGTCAAGAATTATAATACTCTCTCACCAGGGGTGGGATTCCGATGCCCTCTAAACTAGTTGAACGAATGTCTCTTTCTATCGCATGAAATTAGACGGAGATGTTCGATTGTTTTGAAAACGATCGACTGGAACTATCTCTTTCTATCTGTGGCATTTACGACAATTCGCTGTGAGCTCTCTCTGAGATCGAAGGGGAGCTCAACCTCTTTATAGGATACGATCTGACGGCCATGCAGTCTCATAAACTTTCTTGGTTGAGCTCCCCTTCGAGCTCAGACCGAATTGTCGTAAACGCCACTCATGTGTCAAGGTGTCAAGTCCGTCTCTTTCACTCTCATGAGTTTCTGCTTTACGCCGACGTTTTCTGCCCACATGGGACTCCACCCTCATGCTGGACTCCCATGGCCGATGAAAGCAGTGGATGAAAACAGAAACTAATGAGTGTGAAGGAGACAAATAGATCTATCCGTCTCTTTCACTCTCATGAGTTTCCGCTTTCATCCATTGCTTTCATCTGCCATGGGAGTCCACCATCAGAACGATAGGGGCAATATTCGGTAATCAAGAACTCCTGACTTCTCGATCATCGACAGTTACCTCTCTCTTTCTTTTCGCGATGCGAGAAACAAGAAAACACGCCCTTTTATACCAGATCAGCTTCAGTTGACGCTGGCCAGTATATATTTCCAAATGAAAAGATTACATGAATTTGAAAACTATTATTTTTCAAATTGCTTTGTAATCACTAGACAGATCGCCGGTCAAATTCTACGATTCGCACGTGATCAATTTCTTCTTCAAATTGGAAATTACACAAACGTAAGTTTACGAAATGTATTCGACGTATGTTACGTCTTGCGTGTAGAAAACTACGTAAAATACGTGGGTTTTCGATGCGTCACGTAGAAAACAGTTTTCGACGTGCCGTTACCCAACCCTGGAAGAGCGACTCTGCACGGGCATGGCTGACCATGATCCAATAAATACATGGTCTAGCCACGCGCAAGTAAAGAAACTGAGCTAATCAGAACCAACCGCTTAGTTTCTCCATCTTGGATAAGTAAGGCGGCAAATGTAAGTGGTTTTAAAATTAAATTATTTGTGTAATTTTGAAGTATAGAAATATTCCAATACCAACCAAATCTGTTTTAATGTAGAAGATGGGTAAATGAAATTACGGATTGATTATAATTTTAGGTGATGTGTATCACAACCTCTTCCTGCTGACAAAAACTGGCATATGTGTATAGAATAAAATAAAATTGAAGTCCATTGGAAAAGTACTGAGTTAATTAATTATAATGCAGTGCCCACGACATATAAAAGAATAATTATTATGTATTATTTATTTTAAAATATTTTTTCCTCAATTTTGGCGGAAAATTTGATCGAAAGATATTAAATATTTATTTATAATTATCGATACTCTTGTTCACTCTTTTTCTTCTATAAATTTGTCTAACGTTCGTAATATAATCAATATATGAAGATTGGAAAGGCAGAAGGTGGCAACTGACAATTTTTTGAAAATGGGGCTTATTGTTAGAAAATTCTCAAAAATTAAAATACATATCAAGTTAAAAGTATTTGTTCGAAATCTTATTTTTGATGGTAGCAATACCTCAAAGTTTGATTTTCATATCCATTAAAAATAAAGACTTTCGTGATCAAGCTTTTTTTATTATATTCATAGGCATTTAATTCAATATCTTCATGGTTCAACAGCAGAAAATGTTAATTCTATTATTTATCACTACCTGAATGCGAAAAATCGTCTGTCACACAGTGACACCGTTTCATTGAAAATTGATTTTTTGGGAAGTGAATAACTTTTTACAATAAAACGTTCCCCGTGTTTATCATCTGAACATCTCGGGGACGTCGAAGCATTTAAAAAATGAAATGAAAATTACAATTTTTGTCACGATTTTAAGACGAATTTCAGAAACCAACCAATTCTAACCTCAAAAGCAAAACTCAGTTTTCTCCAATCTGAATGATTTTTTTATCAAACTTTTACCCTCTGTATTCAGTAACTCAATCTCTCTGGGATGTGTCATACGTTTATTTTTTAATTCAGTATTTCATTTCTTATCACTCTCTCAAGCCGAGTCAGACAGGGTAAAAAAAGTGTCAACCCGATAGGATTACCTTCAGACAATATTTTCTCACCACTGAAATCTTCTTTGCTATCAAACTTTGTTGGTATCGATTAAGCAATACGTCAGCTCGAAGGCAGAATTTTATTTTATTTTTTAATTGCGATTTAAATTTAACACAATATTTTTCGCTCTCCTGCTCAATTTCCATTTTATCAGTGACTTCCTCTGTTGCCCTTCTACCGTTTATATATGAGATCACATTTTATCACATTAAAAATCTCTCTTATTTTTAGCAGATTTTTGAAAGTAATAATAAATATTGTTGGTGAAGCCTTATAATATATCATATATACATATTTATACATAAATTCAAAAGAATGTCGAAATTGTACAATGTGAGAAGAATGTAAAAATGATAAGTCTTACTATAAATATATACAAATGAAGCTAAAATGATAATTTTCTTTTCACAATGCATTATATGGTGATTCGTGGACAAAGTTTTCTCTCTGAAATGTCGAAGATGAAGTCAATCTTGATTTCTTTTTGTAAATTATCTTTATGAATAAAATGTATCCCGCACACATATTGTTCATGCAGAAAATAAAAAAAAGTTTTTTTATGATAATCGCAGGCCAAAAAGTAACTACATCAAAACAAAAAATTAGGTAGGTTAAATATTGGTGCTTTCCTAAAACGAAGGTTTTTTCTTTTCTGAGTTGTAAACATATTTACGGAATTTCCTATATAAAGGTCATAGAGTTTTTCAAAGTTTATAAATCGATTTGTCTCTCGATTTTTCCCATCAACAAAAATTTGGATTAATAAATATTTTTAATTTTCTTTGATATTGTGTCAACGATTTCAAATTGTCCGTCAGTACGAGTAAGTGTGATATGAGCACCTCAGCGCAAAAGGAAGACTCCGCAGAGTCGAGGGGAAAAACGTGACAATTATCGTTGCGCTGTCTTACTCTTCAGGCATTCTCCTTAAGAGTTTCTCTTTCTAACGGTACTTGTCTCATTTTTCCTCACGGCTGTGCGGAGTCTTTCTTTTGCTCTAACGTGCTCATATATGTAAAAAGAAAAGAATAAAATCCAAATTTTACTTTTATAACTGTTAATGAAACACATACTGATTCTTGTAATGCATTATTGCTTTCCTTTATTTTTCATTATTAACGATATTAACATAAATATACAAAAAAAATTTGAATTTGGTTTGAAGTTTGTATTATTTCTAAATTGATTTAAAACTAATTTATTTCTGTACATGTATATATTTGGATGTTATTTATCAATTACTTTGACGTGATTATATTTTCATTGTAAAAATTAGATTCATTAATCTCTTTAACCTTACAAACTTTTCTGTAAAATTCACGGACCCTCGTAACCCGATAACAGACCTCTGTCACTTTTGCATATATTTTTCTGAAAGAATTGGCGACATGAGAATTATGTATATACTGCAAAACAGAGACATTTAAAATGTTATTAGATTTTTATGTAATTTTGATCATTTTCATTCAGTATTATTCATAAACTTCCATTCTGTCCTGAATATAATTTATTTTCTTGTCAGTGTTCTAATAGACATCATTCAATACTTATTCCAAGTGCTTTTGGAATTCATTCTTTCAATATTTTCATAATATTTCTTTCTACATACTGATTTTCCTGCAATAGTTTGTCGTACAGAGAGTACGCGTCAAATTCAAACTGCGCGGTTATACTAACAAAATGGTGGAACTAAGAGGTTGCGTGACTTGGACGAAACGGGGCCCTCAAGTGGCTAGACCATGTATTTATTCATGGGGCTGACGGCTGACCGGCTGAGCAGTGAGCAGTGGCATCAAGGTGGCATCCTACAGTCCTACACAATCCTACATGCCAAAGTTGTTGGGATTGGTTGCAATTGGTTGGGATCATGATCTAAGAATACACGGTCTAGCCTTAAGCTCTCCCAGTTTCGTCCCCACTCGCGCCTCTACCACCGGCTGCCATTTTGTTACCATAGCAACCGTTAGCGTCTCGGTCTTCACTCAAAAGATTCGAAATCATGAATTATGGCTATATTGTAAATCAATGTCAATACCTGCGAAAATTCTCAATATGCAAATGACGTGGAAGAAGCGGACACTGGTGACGCTATCCGTTTGTGCA
>CAKNYM010033697.1:0-47408 GCA_932195095.1 Andricus curvator
GAGAGAGAGAGAGCGATAACGCAAACGCAACTTAATTTACTTATGCTATTACATAACCATTACTTACAAATCTTTACGCTTCTAATTTAAGCGACTTCCATTTCCTTTTCCTTTCACTTCTCTTGTAACTGCATTTTGCCATTTTTTTCCATCCATTCTTTCTCATTTGCTCCCCTAGCACCCTCTAACTCCTTCATCCACTCTTCTCCCAAACCATCCTCCCCTAGAATCTTCACCACATTCTCTTGCCAGCTTCCTTTATCTTCCATTCCTCTCCTACATCCTTCCCATACATGCTCCCATGTTTCCTCTTCCCATTCACAGATTCTGCACTTCCTGTTCTCTTCCTTATCCCAATACATACCTGCCCTGACCTCGTTTCTCAATCTAAATCTTGCTATTCTGGTCCATCTTTTCTCTCCCCATCCCTTTTCTAAATACTTTGGTACTCCTTCCTTTTTTATCGTCTTATACCATTTATTATATTTTGATTCCTCAATCATCCCCCATCTTTCTATTAATTGTCTTTCCCTATCATTTTCTTCTACTTCTTCATAGTTGACTCCAGTCTCGTCTTCTATACCTCTAGCCTTAAAGAACTCCCTCCTTTCTTCTTCCCATCTCTTTAATTCCATCGCCCTCTACCTCTCCACCCCTCTACCTCCATCAAACACTTTCTCGCTAACTCCCTTCCCTTTCCCTCCCACAGCTTCGTCTCAAAATTCCAGGCCCTCTTTCCCGCTCTAGTACTTAATTTATCCCTTTGCGCTTCTTCTCTCACCATATATCTCGGTGTCCTCCAGTCTACCCCTAGCGTCCACCTTATATACCTTTCTTGTAAACTCTCAATCTCTTTCCTTTCTTTCCATCCCCATATCTCTGCTCCATGACCTAATACCAGCCATACCAGCGTATCAAATAACCAGATTCTCCTTCTCCAAATTTTTTTAAACCTTCTTTTTCCTATTCCCCATATCTGTTTCATTACCCCTGCTGCTTTTTTTATCCTTTCTCTTATATGAGCTCTATGATCTCCATTTGCTTGCAAGTTATATCCCAAATACTTAAACTTTTTCACTTCTTCTAATTTTATTCCCTTCCATCTCCCCGTACATTCTTTCTTTTTTTTCCCCTCCTTTCCTAAACCTCATTATCTTTGTCTTTTCTACATTTAAATTCAACTTTTTTCCATCTAAGTATTTCTCTAATCCTGTAATAAAGCCCTCCATCCCTTCTTCATCCTCTGCCATCAACACTATATCTTCTGCGTATGCCAGTGTATATATCTTTTCGTTCCCTATCCTAACTCCTCCCCACCCTTTTCTCTTCATTTCTTCTTCCAAGTCTGATATTAATATATTAAATAAAAGTGGGCTCAGAGGACGTCCTTGCCTTACTCCTCTCACCAACCAGAAACTATCTCCTACTTGCTCTCCTACCTTTACCTTGCTTTTTGTCTCTCTAAAAATTTCCGATACTCTCTTTATTAATCCCTCTCGTATCCCCTTTTTCACCATAACTTTTTCTATCTCGCCTCGGTCTAATGAGTCAAACGCCGCCTTCAAGTCAACGAATATTGCTACCATTGCCCCTTTCTGCCTTTTAATCCTCTTATTTACTAAATAGTTCAGAAAATATATATTGTCCATCACCCCCATCCCTTTTCTAAACCCTATCTGATTCGGTGGCTCTATCTTTTTCTCGACAACTTCTTTTTTTAACCTCTCCGATAGAACAGTCACATATACTTTATACAGTGTTGGCATTAGTGTCACTCCCCTATAATCTTTAACCTCCTCCCCTTTGCCTTTCTTCACTATTGGTATCACTACTCCTTCTTTCCATAACTCTGGCTACCCCTCTCCTCTCCATACTCTATTGCACATTATCCATGCCCATTCCTTTAATTCTGTCCCCCCATATTTCCATACTTCATTTGGAATCTCATCTATACCAGGTGCCTTTCCATCTTTCATCATCCCTAATACCTTGTCTATTTCTTCCCTTGTAATGTCCTCCTCCTCATCTGTTTCCCTACCATCTTTTCCTCCTTTCCTAACTTTCCTCTCTACCCCTCCTAGTAATTCCATAAAATATTTTTTCCATTCTACCATCTCAATATCCTGGTTTACTCTTTTCCTTCTTCGTATCTCTCTATTTACCACCTTCCAAACCTCTTCTTCCGTCCTAGCCTTCTCCGCTTCGGAGCCGCCATTTTTTAGGGTTGTTTTGGTTCGGGGCCATTCGGGACAGATCGGGATATGCGGGAGATTCAAACGTAGTATGGAAGAAAACTCAAAAATATAATAATAATAAAAATCATGTAAAATTCAGTTTATTGTCAATGAGTCAGTCGACTAAAACTGGAAACTAAATAAAACTTAATAGAAAGTAATTACATAAATAAAAATAATCGAATAGTACAAAAAAAGGAAAGTCGATGGGATTTTAAATTGTTGGAATACACATTTTGTAAACACGTGGTTTAGAATATTTATCAATTGAATTATTATGAATTCTGATAAAACCTGCAATTTAGCTAAAATTGCTAGTTTTTAATAAAAAATTTTAATCTTCTTTGTTGAAAAAGCAAAAAAAATTAACAAGAAAGTATAACTTTCGACAATTCAAAAATTTGGATAACTTTTTATTGATAATATGTGTTTTACTTTGTCATAAAAATCTAAAAGGTATTACAGAAAACTACAGGATTTTACATTTTTTAATTTGGGTGTTTGACGTCATAAAAATCTTGTAATTGTACGCAAAATTATTGTAGAATGTTACAAATCTTTACAAAAAAATACGAGATTTCACCAAAGTTGAAATATTGGGAAACTGTACTTAAAAATTGTGTTGTATATACTAGTAGTTTATTGTAGAAATGTACAAATTTCAAACAAAAAAAAATTACGAACTATACACTTTTAGAATCCTGTCAATTTTTGTAGGATATCTAATATATAATTTTCTACAAGGAACTACAATTAAAATAATTTTTCACTTTTACCAAAAACTTTTGCTATTATAATAAATCACAATGAACTGTAGTGCGATTATTGAAAATTGAACAATTATTGATTTTACAAGACGATTCGGAACAGATTTTACCGTTGAAAATATAAATTTTTCAATTTGAAAGCCTCAGTATTTAAAAAAATGTGAACTTTTGATTGAAACTTCATAAACTATTCTTAATTCTAAAATAATTTCAAATTAATAAATTTAGAATTAAACGCTCTTATTCAAATTCCGAATCCTATTCAAATATTGTTTCAATCTAAAATATTCCATTTTAACCTATTTAATTTGAATTTTTTAAATTAATGAACACTTTTTTGGGATATTCAGCAATATTTTACTTTCCATACAATTTTAATTGTCCTATTTAACAAATTTTTAATATGTAAGTGAAATTATTAAATTTTGATGCATAAATAACAATTGAACAATTATAAATTTAGAAAAAATTTGAGTTTGAGAGATATTTACAAGTTTTGAGAAGGTCCATACTTAATTAAAAACGGAACCAAATTTCGAGAAATAAAAAACTAAATTTAGATTCTTGAAGATTTCGAAATAAAATTTTTAAGCTTTTTATGGATCTTTAAAGGTTTTAAGTAAACAAAATAATTTTTCAGTTTGCTGAGAAAATTTAAAATGATTTTTTATTTTGAAAAATTAATATTAAGAGCAAAATTAAAAAAGATTTTAGACAGAATGCAGATGTTTGAAAATTTCGAACACAAAATTTATAAACTTTTCAAGCATTTTGAAAGGTTTTAAATAAATGAAAAATTCTTATTTCTTTAGTTAATTTAAAAAGAATATTTAATAAAATTTTCAACAAAGAATCAGGGTGATTTTAAGGTAATTTTTTTACTTTTGCAGGATTTTCAAAAAATTGTAGGAAAAATTCGAGTTGCTTAAAATGATATAATTTTGAAACTTCTTTGATTAATTCTTCAATTCACAGCACTGAAAATGATAGCATGGATTTCTGTTTTTTTCAATCTTTTAACTGTACAATGTATAAAAGTTAAAAATTAAAATTTTGCAGTTCAACGACTTTTAATTTGAACAATTTCAATTGAAAAGTGTTAAAAGCTTCCATATTATACGCGTCAATTATTGAGCGTTTAAATTAAATAAATTTCAAGGTTCAATTTTGTAAGTTTAAAATTTAAAAAAATTTAACTTTGAGTGCTCGAATTTGCAGTTCAGTCTTTGTAACTTCAACAGAAAAAAAGTTTATCTTCAAGAGTTCGAATCTTTTAATTTCAATGACTATGATCAATTCTTTCTTAATTGTTCAATTTTTATTTGCAGTCAGAAAGTTGTTCTTTTTTGACCTAGGATAACAAATATTGAGAAAATTTCAACGACGTAATGTTAAATGACATGTATGGTGTCCAATCAATTGCTATATATTTGAAAAAACTTCAAACTTAAGGTTTTTCGGTGTTTAATAACGATTTTTCATTATTGTCTTTTAATATTTTAATATTGCTTTAAATTTTAAACATAGAAGCTTTTATGTAATAGCGATCAGGTACACATCTTATTTTAAAATTATCTCATTGCAATATTCTTCAAAGTTTTATTGTACTTTTCAAGAGAAAAAAATAATTCTAAACCACGTGTTTACAAAATGTGTATTTCACCAATTTAAAATCCCATATACTTTCCTTTTTTTGTACTGTTCGATTATTTTTATTTATGTAATTACTTTCTATTAAGTTATATTCTGTTTCCAGTTTTAGTCGATTGACTCATTGACAATGAACTGAATTTTACATGATTTTTATTAATATTTTTGAGTTCTCTTCCATACTACATATGAATCTCCCGCATATCCCGATCTGTCCCGAATGGCCCGAACCAAAACAACCCTTAAAAATGGCGGCTCCGAAGCCTTCAGGTTGGCACAATAAAATAAAATAAAATTTTCTAATTGCATTTATTTCTGTATATTATTTTAATTTCACTGAATACTTTTTTGAGCATTTTGACTTTAAAACCATTTGACGTCCAATAATCAAGTTAATGTATAGAATTCCTGAAAATATTATTTTTATTTTTAAATATTATTTTCAGAAATTCTATACATTCAATGTTTATTCTTATTTTGACCTCTTAGTAACATTTATCGAAACTTTTGTTTTTCATGATACATAGATAACGTTCATGACTGAGCTTTTATGTTTGTTCACTGTAGGGTTTTCTTATTAAATTTATTTTTTAATTTGATGAATATATGATTCTTTCATTTGGTTGAATTTATGTTCAGTTTTTGCATAAATTTATGCAGTTTTCTTGTCTTTTTTATTTTAACCTCTGATATCAGCATACATTGTAAAAAATAGTTTAGTTTAGATTACTTGTTCATTACTAATACACTTTTTATTATAGAATTAAGTAGAGGACATTAATAAGGCTCTTTTTGCGTATTTAGTTTCATTTTGCCCAAAACAATACTTGAGCCTCTTTTTGACAAACGGCTTTAATTATAAATTTAAGATTTTTTTAAATTAGTAAATTCAAATGATATTCAGTCAAACATGTACAATATAAAATTAGGATCGCCTCTAAATGAAAAGTGTATTACTGTATGAGTATATACTTTTGAGATAAATCAGTGCTGCATTGAGCTCTGCAAAGTTTTATTTGTAAATTTTATTAGTTTCCGAAGAAAATTAAAAATTAATTTTTCAATTAAAAAAAAGCGCATGCGCACATGGATCTAAACGAAAATTCATATTTTAAGCCCTTATCGCATGCTAACGAAAAAATAAACTTGAAATAAGATTATAAAAAAATCATTTTGTAAGGGTTTATTGATTTTTTGAGCCTATAATCTCATTTTTGAGCACTTTTTAAACAATGGTTGAAATAAATAAAAAATTGTAGGAATTAAGGGATGCTCTGGATAATATTTATGATGCCAGAATACCAAAACTTTGGAAATCTCGCTCCTGGGAGTCATCTACTCTTGGATTTTGGTTTACGGAATTACTTGAGAGAAATCACCAGTTTTCTTCTTGGCTGACTGGTGGGCGTCCTGCGAAATTTTGGATGACAGGATTTTTTAACCCTCAAGGTGAAATATATTTAAAAATTATTAAATTAATACTATGTGTAAAATTAATTTATACATTTTTTCCAATTTTCACACTGATACAATAATATATTCATATAACTATTCACAAAAATATCAACATGCTTTTTAGGGTTTCTTACGGCTATGAAACAGGAAGTGACGAGGGCTCACAAAGGTTGGGCCCTCGATAATGTTACTCTTCATAATGAAGTAACAAAAGCTGCCACTGAAGAGGTCAGGTCACCACCTAAAGTAAGTATCACAAATAAAGTTTAAAAATAAACTTATACTTGAAAAACCTTTGACCTTTTTTTAATCGAAGATTTTGCAGCACAAAATGATCTGAAAATAGAGGAAATAGGATTATTTTTAAAAAAGAAAATAGAGGAATAATATGAAAATAAATTTTTTATATAAAATTAATGCATGTATAGCATATTAAATTTGAACCGCTTTAAATTCTTGAGATTTCTAATCGAAATATATTTAATTTTCAACAAAATAGATGAATTTCCAAAGAAGGAGATTAATTTTCTACAAAAGAGACAAATTTTTAAAAAAGTACATACATTTTCAACCGAAAAATAAAATTTTCAACTAAGGAAGATTAATTTTCAACCAAAAAAGGAGCAGTTAAATTTTCATTAAAAAAAAATTCAACCGAAGAAATGAATTTTCAACGAAAATGATGAATCTTCAATCAAAAAAATAAATCTTTAATGAAGTAGTTTCACAATCAACCAAGTAGTTGAATTTTTAGGCAAAAAAGATGAAATCTCAAGGAAAAATGTAATAGTTGCTATATTTTAACCTGAACAGATTTTTATTTTAAATAAAAAATAATTAAATTCAATCACAAAAGACGAATTCTCAACAAAATATTTAATTTTTCTACCAAGTTATTGACTTTTTAACCCGAAAATATGAATTTTCAGCAAAAAAGTTAATTGTCAACCAAATAATTGAATTTTCAACCCAAATAGTCGAATTTTCAACCCAAAAAGGCTTTTCAACAAAATAATTATATTTTTTACCAAATAATACTAATTTTTAACCAATAAAGATTAATTTTCAACAAAAAAAAATTAATTTTCAACAAAAAAAAATTAATTTTCAACCAAAAAAAATTCCAGACTTTTAAACCAGAAAAGATAAACATTCAACAAAAAAATTAATCCCCAACAAAATAGTTGAAAGTTTAGCCCAAAAAAAAACGAGTTTTGTACATAACAATTGAATTTTTAACTGGAAATCAGAATTCTTAACAAAAAAGCGAAGTTTCAATCAAATAGTTGAATTTTCAACAAGAAAGTTCATTTTTGACCCAATAGTTGAATTTTCTACCAAGCTGTTGAATTTTCAACCCGAAGATATTAATTTTCAACTAGAAAGTTAATTTTGAAACAGTTAGTTGAATTTTATACTGAAATAGTTCCATTTTCAATGGAATAGTTTGATTGTCAACCAAATAGAAATATTTTTCACCAAAATAGTTGAACTTTCAAACCAAGGAGACACATTTTCAACAAAAAAACGACCTTTCAATAAAATTGTAGAATTTTCTACAAAACAATTAAATTTTGAACCCAAGAACAATTTTTACAGCCAAAAAAATTAATTTTCTACCAAAAAGATAAAATATAAATCTAAAACAACGATTTTTCTATCTAAAAATACCAATTTTAAACGAAAGAGTGGAATTTTTGACTAAAAAAGATACATTTTCGACTAGTTAGTAAACCTAAACCAAAAACAGTTGTATTTTCAAACAAAAATTTCAATTTTCAATACAAAAAGACAAATTTTTTTAGAATAAAGTTAAATTTTTAACAAAGCGGTTTATTTTCAATCAAGAAAGATGAATTTTCAATCAAAAAGGACGAATTTCTTATCCAATAAGACGAATGCTCAACAGAACAGTTGAGTTTACGACTAAAAAAGATGATTTTTTAACAAAATAGTTTTTGCGATTTCAGCCATAAAAAAAGTATTTCGTAGCCTTTTAAAACGTTAGTTAAGTCCTTCAACCCTCCCCCTCCCCAGCTCACCAACTTCTTCCTCCTCTAGTTCCCCCTCTACTTGTCTCCCCAGCTAACACACCCCTTCCCCTACAACCTTTCTCCACCCCTACTTACCCTTATTCCTAATCATTTTCCCTAACTTCCTCTACTCTCATTTCCCATAATTTCTCCTCACTACCCCTAATTCCCCACCCCTAATTCTCCCTTACTACCCCCCTCATTTTCCATCACTTCCTATTGTTCCACTCCTCGCATTTCCCATTAATTCCCCTAGTTCACGTCCTGTCGTTTCCACTCACTTTCCCTCTCCTTATTTCCCATTACTTCCCATGGTTCCGCTTCCCTCATTTCCATTACTTCTCCTAGTTCCCCTCCCCTTATTCCCCCCACTTCCCCTACTCCCCCTCATTTCGTCTAATTCCTCTACTTTACCCCTCACTTCCTTGCATTTTTTCTACTTCACCTACTTCTCCCCTATTGCCTCTCACTTCCTCTACTTTCCCTCCCCTCGCTTCCCCTACTTCTTCAACTCTAATTTCCCCTCAATTCCCCAACTACCCCTTCCATTACTTCCTCTCCTTGGAAAAAAGTGCGACGGGCGGACGCACACCCGCCTGGGGCTACGAAACCATGAAAAAAAATTTCTTGGAAAAGGGGGAAGAGTGTGAAGTCTGTAATTAGTTTATCATTAGTTTAATTAATAATAATAATTTATAATTTAAATCTTTTTCAGGAAGGAGTTTTTGTTTATGGACTTTTGTTGGAAGGTGCAGGATGGGACTTAAGAAATAATAGATTACGCGAATCTGTGAATAAAGTGTTATACGTGATGATGCCCGTAATACACATTTTTGCACTCTATAATACACCAGATAAAAATCCAAAACTGTATCAAGTAAGTCATTTTTCTAATATATGTTCATTTATTCAATCAATTATCGATAAAATTTGGAATAATTTAATAGACTATAGAATAATTGATACCAAATTAAAATTGAGTTATTTTTTTGGTTCAGTGCCCGGTTTACAAGAAACCGATGAGAACATACGTTTTATTGGTAACACCACTTTGGCTGCAAACCATCAGAGCCCCAGAATTTTGGGTGATTCGAGGAGTGGCGTTGCTTTGTGATAACAAGTAGTTGGATTAATAATTTTTTCAATAGTCCAAAATTTTTAATAAATTTTTACGCATTCTGTTATCAACTTGTAATTTGATGTAACGGAAAAATAAAAAAACTAATCAAGATCCATGTTTCTCAACGCATATTTATTTTAAAAAGTGAATCAATTTGCGGAAGCGTGTATATTTGACAAATTACTCAAGTGATTCCAGCCGTGTCTAAAGGACATAATTTTGCAGTAGCTCCCTCCAAAATCTCGAAAGAAATCATCAGCAATTCGAAATTCACAATATATACCCTTCCTTCCATTCCATCCATCTATGACATTGTAATTTTTTTTTTAATTAGCTAAAAGAATTTTATAAAATTCTTATTAGGTACAATTTGCCTGCGGATGACCAACACATTGAGGTTGAAACGTTGCGAGAATGTAACTTTGTATAATTAAAGTATTGACTCGGAATACTCCTAGTCTTTTTTATTAAAATTGATCGTAAGACCGAAATAATAGAACTTACTTTCCTATTATGGTAGCAATTGAATAGATCGAAGAAAGATTTCACTTCTTAAAAATTGTTTTAAGAAGTTGTTTATTTTTATCAAAAATTGGTCCATAACGTTCTGGGATAATGGGATACTTGGATTTCATACGTATAAGATACGGTCCAACTACACGTCGTGACATCGGAGATTGGATCAACACTCAACGGAGGTTAGTCCACCTGAGAGAACAATGCACCTTTCTCATTAGATGTAGAAGAGAATCTCTAATTTCAGCTCATATACAGAATAGTACTAACAAATTCAATTTAAATGACGTTCATTATAAAATTTACACCAAACTTCAAAAAGCGAAATTAACGTATCAGGAAAAACTTTTAAATTGTGAAATCAGCAATATAGTTGATAAGATTCAGAAACTAGGTCATTTTTCTAATTATTTAAAATATAGACTGGACAGAAAAATTACTGATAGCTCAATTACTAATTTCTTTGAATCACAAGAACAAAGTTTACATAGACTAAAGTATGAACAGAGAGATGTTCACATGAACAAATTTAACTTACTCAAAAATAGATTTTTAATGAATGAAAACAAATATAGAGAATTAAGATTAAGTAAGTGCTTTAAAAATTTATCCAATGTTACAATTCCAAATGAGGTAGCTGAAACGTTGGCTTTGGGACATAAATTTGGTATTCCTTATAACTCAAACAAAATTCCATCTAATAATATCGTTGAAAATATTTAAGAATGTATAAAAAATGTTGAAGACGAAAACAAAAAAGCGAATGTCCAAAAAGTGATCACAGATTTAATTTCAAATCACACTAAAATCAATAAATTTAATAATTATAATAAAGTCTCCGAAACGGTTGAAAAATTTCAAACTGATCACAAAAATGTAATTGTTTTAAAGGCAGATGAAGGTAATATTTCAGTAGCAGCTAATAGGGATGATTAAATTAAAATAGTTGAAAATCTTTTACAAAACAACATATTATACAAAAAAGTTAACACCAGCTGAGTTCTAACCATTGAAGATAAATGCAATGATATTATATCAAGGTGGGAAAATAAAAGGTATACAAATGAGAATTTAGCTTATCGTTTAAAAAATCACGGGAGTGTTGTGGCCAAGGCTTACGCTCTACCTAAAGTTCACAAGCCGGACCTAAAATGGAGATTGATAGTGTCTTCCATTGGATCACCTTTTTATAACTTAGCTAAATTTTTATCAAAAACTCTAAAACCTGTTTCTGGCGCGACTCACTCCTTTGTTAAAGACAGTTGGGATTTTAAAGAAAAAATTAAAAATATACATGTACCTAGTACCCATTCATTATTATCTTTAGATGTGATTTCTATGTTTGATAACATTCCGCTAGACTTACTTTCTGATTGCATAGAAGAAAAATGACAAGTTTACAAAAATTTAACAAAAGTATCTAACTCTGAAATATTAATAGCTATTAGAACAGTATTTAATAATACTGTTTTCATTTTCAACATACATACAAGGTTTATCAGAGAGATTAAAGAGTGCTTTGAAAAAATTCAACATTAACGTATATTTTAGAAATGACCATAAATTTGAAAATTCTCTTATAAATAAGAAAGATTCAGAGAAAATTGAAAATTTATCTAACGTAGTTTATTTAATAAAATGCAAAGGTTGTAATAAAGTTTACATTGGTGAAACTGGCAGAAGGTTAAAAACAAAAATAACAGAACATAAAAGAGATTGCAGAATTGGCAATTTAAACACAGGTTTGTCACAACACTCTTGGAATTTTGACCACCTTTTTGATTTTAATTTCGATAATATAAAGATTTTAGCTAAAGAAAATAACACTTATGAAAGAAGAATTTTAGAATCGATTTTCATAAACAAGTTCAAGAATTATTCCATACATTTAAAAACAGAAATACTCTATATAAATAAATGTTACCACAAATTAATTAATTAAATTTTCAAATTCCTAATGCCTTGGCGCGCTATTTTCATTGCAGTTGAATGCGCTCTCTATATGAGAAACTGTGTACTATATTTCCAACATTACTCACGTTCTTGTTACCTGTCACTATTACTTCGTCCGTCGTTTGACTATTGTGGTTTCCCTCTTCAAAATTTAAAAAAAAAAAATGTAACTCTTTAAATATTGGGAGCCTCTTTTGTTTTTTGAGGTTTTCCCAATTTAAAAAAATTTCGGTAACCGTTTCAATTTTTTTCATGGGACCAAAATTTTGATTTTCCAAAATTGTTTTTTGAGGTAAATTGAATTTATTATTTATAATCGATTCTATGACATTGTAATTTTTTTTAATTAGCTAAAAGAATTTTATAACATTTTTATTAGGTATAATTTGCCCGAGGATGACCAACAGATTGAGGTCGAAACGTTGCGAGAATGTAACTTTGTATAATTAAAGTATTGTCTCGGAATACTCCTAGTCTTTTTCATACAAATTGATCGTAAGACCGAAATAATAGAACTTACGTTCCTATTAAGATATACCCTTCCACCCGGAAAAGCGAATGACACAGCGTAGGACGGCCAACATCTTACGCCAAGCCCAATTTCCCTCCTCAAACTTAACAAAACAAGAAAAAACAGCAATTAAAGAATGTATTCGGAATAAACGCTCATAATATTACCCGCAGAGAAAGGCAATACAACAATAACAATGAATAAAGAAGACTATAACAAAATCGTGGACCTTTTGACAATACATATAAAAAACTTGCAAAACACCCCACAAAAACAATAGTCAGTAAAACAAAAACCCTTCTATAAGACTCTGAACTTGACAGCAAAACTCAGCGCAATAAACTCACCAACTTACAGCCCAGCATACTTCCTCATCAAAGAACTGAATCCTTTCACAGGAAACTCTATCACACACGTCCAAAACTCTTTTGACTATATCAAAAAGATGCAATCAATTTAAATTCAACCCCAAGATATCCTAGTGAGTTTCTACGTAGTATCTCTCTTTACGAAAGTACCAGTCTCTGATACAACCGATATTATTAAATGCTTTGCAAACTTTCTCTCCGATCTCGTATCTTTGATAGAACACTGTCTCAATAATACTTACTTCTCTTTCAAGAATAATTTCTACGAACAAACCTCAGGAGCAGCAATGGGATCTCCAATCTCACCTGTGATAGCCGACATCTTTATGGAACATCTAGAAACTAAAATCTTTAACCAATCCAAGCTTAAACCGGAATTTTGGTGCCGTTACGTTGACGACACTTTTGTCATCTGGAGACATGGACTAGATGAACTACACAAGTTTTCCGATTTCATTAATCGATTACACCCTAATATCCAGTTCACCATGAAAATGGAACAAAACGGAAAATTGCCTTTCTTGGACGTACTACTTTACAAAAGATCCGATAACACATTAGGACATGAAGTTTACAGAAATCCCACCCATACAAACAGATACCTACGTCCTGCATGCCTCCTTCCATCACCAACGATCTCTAAAGCAATCGGTAATCAACTCCCTTGTATAGAGAGCTGTCTCCAGAACAGATAAAGATAACTTACTAAAGGAATTACAACACGTTAAATAAATCCTAATACAGAACGATTACACAAACAAGCAAATTCATAAATCAATCAGAAAATACATTCAAAAAAATAAGTCAACACAACCTACTAAAGAAAGAGAGAGTTAGAGAAACGACCACCATCCTACCCTACATCCAAAGTATCACAGAAGAAATAGGAAGAATTCTCAACAAACACAACATCCAAAACATATTTAAGTGACCTGCAAAAATAGGACAACTTCTAAATAACCCTAAAGATAAAAAGGCACCTTTCAGTGATTCGGGAGTATATAAAAGTCCTTGCTCTTGTGGCAATGTCTATATTAATGAAACCAGGAGAGCGGAGAGCCAAGGTGTAAAGAAATATAAGAGTAAAGTCAGGCTAAACAATTTCGCGCAATCAGCACTACCTGAGCATCATATCGAAACAGGACATAGCATTTCATTCGACGAAACAATCGTAATCAATATTTTTCCAAGAGAACATTGAGCAATCGAAGTCATAAAACACCCTAATAACGTCAATAGGAAGAATGGATATAACACCAATCCGATTTGGCTTTCCTTCATCCCGGGTTTTTAAAAAAATACTTGATTGGCCAATCAAGTTCGACCTGTCTCCACAGTGGGGCGTTCTGGCCAATCACAGGCATCGTAGAGAGTATATATAAGAACAAAATGAACTGCAATGTTCACGAAACATCGGCAAGATTCGCAGTTTTGCACACGATTGAAACCCGAAACATCTCCTTTTATTGATTAATTTCTTACTTATTCCAGTGTTTCTTCATATGCTTGTATAAGTCAAATAACTAAAACTTATTTACTTATTTCATTAAATATAAATCTACACAGCGGTCTGTGAGACGTCAGGTCCATGTTAATGAAAAAATTAAGCCACGTCCATACTTAAGGGTTAGAAAGTAAAATAATTTTTGAAATGACATACTCTAGATTAAATTTACGTATTGTCAGTACGATAAAATTAAATGATAGTAACAATATCAATACTGTATTTGTGCTAAATACAGTGATGGGTATTTCTCTATATACAAGTCACTTTTGCTTTCCCGTGTAATATCTTTGCGAATATTTAATGAATTTTTTTTTAATTTGATGAATTTCTTCTTTTTGATAACATTGGGCAAAAGCATAACAAACATGCAGATTATTTTACCCGCAAAAATCTGTAAAAGTGAATAAATTTCAATGTTAGATCTTCGAAATTGAAGAATTCTCAATTTTAAATCTTGAAAATTGAACTATTGAAAAAAATGGTGAAAGTCACATAGTACCTTTAAAATATAAATCTTGAAAATTGAATAATTTGCAATTCTATGTATATTTTCGAAATTCAAGAATTTTCAATTGTATGTCTTTAAAATTGGAGAACTTTAACTTGTAAATCTTTAAAATGGAAAACTTAAAGAGATTCAATTCAGAAAAATTTTAATTTCAAATTGAGCAAGTTAGAAGTTTTGCAGTTTACAGTTCTGTAATTTTGATGATGAAAATTTGAAATTTTTTCAATTTGGAAGATTTAGAATTAAAAGCTCTCCACAAAATTAAAGAATTTTTATTTGCACATCTTTAAAATTAAATAAATTTCAAGTTTAAATCTTCAAAATTGAATTTGTCAATTTTAGATCTCCAAAACTGAACTATTCCAAAAAAAGCATTCAAGATTTTATAATTTTCTATTATAGGCATTAAATATATTGGGGATCTTTAATTTGCAAATCTTCAAAATTGGAGTACTTTTTTCAAATAAATGTTCGAAATTACATCATGTTAAAATTTAAATATTTCGAATCAATGAATCGTCAATTATAAATCGTAAAATCTGAAGCAATTTTAAATTTCAAATCGTAAATTGTCAATAAAAAATTATGCATGCATTAAATTTTACAATTAAAAATTCTATAAATTTGAACTAAATAATTTCAAAAAAAAGTTCTAAATTACATAACTTCATACTATAAATATTCCAAATTAATAAGTCTCCAATTGTAAATCTTAAAAACTGAAGGATTTTAAATTGAAAATCGTTTAAATTTTTAGTTCTGAATATTGTAAATCTTAAAAATTGAACTATTCGAAAAAATGCATTCAAGATTGCATTGTTTTCTATTATGAAGATTAAATATATTGAAAAGTCTTCAATTGCAAGTATTTAAAATTAAACTATATAAATAAAATAAATAAATAATAATAACAAATAAACATTTAAAATTACTATACATAATTTTAAACTATAAGCATTTCGAGTTAATAAATCATCAATTTCAAATCTTAAAAATTAAAGAATTTAACATTTTAAATTGTTAAAATTAAATAATTTTCAATTGTAAATTTTAAAAACTGAACTATTTAAGAAAAACGATAAAAATTACACCTTTAAAATGTAATTAATGGGGATTGCATAATTTTCAACTCTATAAAAATTATATATATATTTTTTTTAATGTTGTTTTTTACAAATATACCAAAAACTACGCATCCCGTCAAAATATAATCCATAACAAATTTGTAGATCTTTTTTAGGTACACAATTTTTGTTGATTAACTTTTCTCGTATCTTGCATAGTTTGATCCGCAAAATGGAATTTTTGATTTTGCATTTTTTTTGTGTGGTCAAAATTTGAATTTTTGATTTTTTAAGAAAATTCAAAAAGTTGTTGCGATAATCACTTTTTGAATTTTTATCCCAAATGGCTGGCTAACGAACTTGACCTTTATTTTAGGACACTTGAAGAGTATACCAAATTCGAAGTGAAAAGTGCCAATTGGGTTAGTTGTTGTACTCGCCTGGCATAACTCACTACAACTTCAAGATTTTCTAAATTAGCATTTTTTGAAATTTGTTGGACAAGAAAATTATTCTGATTGAATAAAAAACGTTTCTAACAAAAAATATACAGTTGAGTGAAAAGTGTATTCAGAAATAGATATTGTGCTCGACTAGCACAGCCCAGCACAACTTTCAGATTTACAAGTTCGCATTTTAGAAATTTGTTGGGTAACAAAATCATTCTGATTGAATAAAAAACGTTCCTAACGAAAAAAAATACAGCTGAGTGGAAATTTTATTGAGAAATAGTTGTTGGGCTCGCTTAGCACAACTCAACCCGGCTTTCAGATTTTGGAAATTTGAATTATTTACATTTCAGTTTGTGGTAAGGCAAAAAAAGTTTTTTTCGAATTTTAGCTCATATTTTGATTTTTTCAAAAAATCTTTCATGGCACAATTGAGCTCAAATTTTGATATTCTTGAAAAACTGTTGGCGGTGCTGGCCCGAATTTTTTTCTTCCAATTTTTACTTTTTTAGAAGTGTTTGCAGCACGATAGAGCACAAATGTAGCACAATCCAGCACAACTTTTGTTTTTGAAAAAAAAATGGCTGTGCTGACCCTGAAAAAGATTTTTTTGAATTCTGGCTCAAATTTTGAATTTTTCAAACAAATTTTGCAGCACAATGGAGCACAATCCTAGTACAGAAGTTCTTTTTTAAAATTCCTTGAAATTGGATGCTCCTTGCCTGTGGGTGATTCGCCGATTTCTTCGGGCATCATATCTTTAACAGCGCCGCTGTCCATGTTTATTTTAACCCGTTTGTCGGACCCATATTGATTGCCTTCATATAGTCTTGTATATATTGCACGAAGATAAGTATTATCTTTTGCGAGAATTGCAAACACGTCACCATTATACGTTGATAAAACAGTCTGTTCTTCGGTTGGTATAGGTCGAAAAGCATTACGTCTTTCTTTCAATTGAATTGGCATATCGCGAGGAAAAGTGTATCTTCGAATTTCGAATCGCCGATTCGGATTCTTGTTGGGAGTAAGCCGAATAAATCTAATGTGTGCGAATGGAAATCCCAATATGCGTAGAGGAGAATGCCTGGCAGGAGGAGATCTGGACCTGTCGGGAGATTGACGTCTGGCAGGGAAAAGAGACTTTTCAGCAGAATTACGTCTATGAGAAGAAGAAGAAGTTCCGGAACGAGGAACACCAGGAATAGGTTCGCCATTAGGTAAACACTCGAACTGGAAACTCAACTCTGCAACAAGGAATAGAGAATTTTAATTATTTTATCTGTTATACTTTTCTCTTCCGGAGAGAGTAATTCCTAACCTAATTTTATGAATTGACGAAATTAACCATCAACTCCTCTGAATTCATCATATTTGCCCTTTTCAAGTTAATCTATTTTGTCAAACATTATTTTTGTTGTTATAAGTGATTCATTATTTTAGTTCAAAATTCATATTTTTTGTTCAAAATCTATTAAAAATTTTTGTCGGAGATATGTCATTTGAGTTGAGAATTCATTTCCTTTGGTCAAAAATTAAACTATTCTGTTGAAAATTCCTTTTCTTTTTCGTAGAATTTTTCAACATTATTAAAAAACTTATGAAGCAAGAGAAAGTTCACTTTTGGTTTAACAGATCAAATTTCAACTGGACTTTCCTCTAAGTTGTGATACCTTTGGATTTTGTCATATTTGATATTTGTTAGTAAACATTTTTCTTAAGTAATATTTTCGAATCCCCTCCTCATAAGAAAAAGTAAGATTTTATCAAACCCCTTTTTTCAAAATCGTCTCCGTAATATGTGGATGACCCCTTATGAGTGTACCATATGGTACGAATTCCGTATCTACAGAGACACTTCTTGAATTTATGTTTTTTAACACACATATTCTGGATTCTCGCGAAATAAATTCAGAATGATTTCGCACAAATTTCGAAAAGCTCAAATAAAGTTTGGAATAAAATAGCAATTCGGTTAGAATGTAGATTACATCGAACTCTTGCGTATAGCTCATAAAATATATTCAAATTATAGAGATGTTATATGATTATATTTACCAATAGAATCAAGGATAACTGTCGAGAATAAGACGATAGTAAAAATAATCCTCATATTTTCTAATTACAGGAAAAACTAATTATTGTATTATTAAAGAATTTTATTAACAATATAACTAATTAATATTATGGTTTTTTGTCAGATTATATAGTCGATCCATAGTCATTATCTCTTAGATTATTGGCGGCAAGCTTGTCCTTCACAGATATTTACATTTCATTAGAGTCAGTTTCAACGACAAAAAATGTACCCAATAAATTTTTTAAAACAAATATCCCAATTTATATAATCTTTTACGTTAAAGTAAAAGTAATAATTGTTTAATAAAATTTCTTTTGTTGCATTTTTGGTGGCGGGGGCGGGGAGTGGCAGAAAACTAACGATTATTGTTAAAAATTAACATTTTTTGGTTGAAAATTTAACCTCTTGTTTGAAATTCCAACTAAAATCGAATTTTTTCGTTGAAAATTGACATTTTCCTTTCTAAGAAACAATCATCACCTTTTCTAATTAGAGTTAAAACTAATTAATATATTAATGAGGAATGTTATTTACAATACGATTAATAAATATTCTAGTTGCTTATCAGATTATACAATATATCTTATAGTCGATATCTGTTAGATTATTACAAGCGACAAGCTGGTGATTCTTAGATATTTACATTTGATTAGAGACAGTTTCAAGGAAAAAATGCACTGACTAAATTTTTGGATATACATTCAATTACATTTGGTTAACCATCAATTTAGATACGGTTGTTTTGTAAAACTGCGACCGATATTGCCGTAATTTTCTCCAAACGTGTACACTGCACCTCAGATTTCAAGTTTTGAAAGATTTCGAGGATTTTCAACAGATTAAAAGTAATTTTCAAGAATTTCGTAAGATTTAAAAAAAATCTTAATAGATGTTATAGAAAGTTGAGAGATCTTTTAGGATTTCAAGAAATAAATTTGATTTCAAGAAATTTCAAAGTATTCGGAGGGGTACTTCTTCTGAAATACGTCTTCCCATGGATTTGAAGGCATTTAAAAAGATTCCATAAGAATTATTGGTAATTTGGTGATTGTGAATTCTCTTTTGATAAAGCTTCTTTGGCTTTAACGAACACATTCTCATCACGTATTTCGTGCTTCGGACTCGATTTTTTCTAAAACGCGATATTCTCTATGTTCTGTTCAACACTGTTATATCAAATGTATATTAAATTTATTTCTGTATCTCGGCCTGGGATTGCTTCTTCAAATATTGCAAAATAAAGAACAAATTTTATTTTTCATGCTTACTTTAATATTTGTTTCTTATTTTGCACCAATTTTAATTCTCAGCTACCCTGAAAAATATATAATTTGAATAAATTTATATTATTACAATGCATAATATGCATTATTAAACATTTTATTGCAACTTGTGACGTTTTTCCATAAATTTGATTTGTTTATTTTCAATGTTATTTTTGACGATTGAAACTAAAAATACGCATCTTAGCGTAAGGTATGGTATAAGGTAGCGTAAGCAAATATGTAAATGTAATTTTGGCGAAAAATTTTGTTAGATAAAATGTTATTGTAGCGTATATCCTTGTTCCAAAAACTTAATTTTTTTATTTTTCATATATTTTGATAACAAGAGTTTATAACACATTTTTAGATATTTGTTGGTTCAACAACTTTTGTCTTTTCATTTTTTTCGTCTCCTGCGTCGTTTTTTCAAAAATTTAATTTTTTTATTTTGAATCTTATCTTTTACGATTAAAAGAAAATCTACTCGTTCTATATACAAATTATTAATAAAAAATTTGTAGATTCTTTTGGGGTGAACAACTTTTGTGGTTTAATTTTTTTTCGCACCTCGTGTCGTTTTTCAAAAAAATTAATTTTGTTATTTTGAACCCTAATTAGTCACACGGAGTGAAATTCACCCCAAAATTTTTTCGAGGTCTTCGTAGAGGAGGTCGTTACCTTAACTTAACCGATTTTGTTTAAATATTTGAACAATTAGTTTTGGTTACAAAAACTAAAATATCATCTTTTGCAATCCTTAAATAATACCTAGCAATTTTCTTAGATTTTTAGGACTCATTAGGACCCAGTGTGACTATTATGCGATTCTACTGAAGTGTGACTAATTAGGATTAATGTTATTTTTCACGATTGAAACAAAAACTACGCGTCCTATCAAAAAATTATTGTTGACAAATTTGGATGAGTTTTCACTCTTTTTTTGGAAGTAAAACTTTCGTCTATTCATTTTTTTCATAGGTTGTGTCTTTTGTCTGAAAATTATATATATATTTTTTCAATGTTGTTTTTTACAAATAAACCAAAAACTACGCATTCTATAAAAATGTGATCTATAACAAATTTTTAGATCTTTTTTGGGTGCACAATTTTTGTTTACTCACTTTTCTCGTATCTTGCATAGTTTGACCCGCAAAATGGAATTTTTCATTTTTTATTATTTTTTGTGCGGTCAAAATTTGAATTTTTTTATTTTCCAACAAAATTCACAAAGTTGTTGCGATAATCACTTTTTAAATTTTTATCCCGCATGGCTGGCTAACGAACTTCACCTTCATTTTAGGACACTTGAAGAGTATACCAAAGCCCAATCCAATCTGTCAATTCTTTCGAAAGTTATCGTGCTTACAGACATTTCACACAAACGGGGGGGGGGGGGGGTCATATTTGACACAAATATAATAATGTAAAAAGTCGAGTTTATTTGAAAAATATAAATCGAAGTGAAAAGGGACAATTGGGTTAGTTGTTGTACTCGCCTGGCATAACTCAGTACAACATTGAGATTTTCTAAATTAGCATTTTTGAAATTTGTTGGGCAACTAAATTGTTCTGATTGAATAAAAAACGTTTCTAACAAAAAATATACAGTTGAGTGAAAAGTTTATTCAGAAATAGATGTTGTGCTTGACTAGCACAACCCAGCACAACTTTCAGATTTTAAAAATTAGCATTTTTGTAATTTTTGGGTAACAAAATTATTGCTGAGTGAAAAGTTTATTGAGAAATATTTGTTGCGCTCGCTTAGCGCAACTCAGCCCAGATTTCAGATTTTGAAATTCGCATTATTTACATTCCAGTTGGTCGTGAATCAAAAAAAGTTCTTTTCGAATTTTAGCTCATATTTCGATTTTTTCAATAAATATTTTACGGCACAATTGAGCACAAATTTTGATATTCTTGAAAAAGTGTTGGCGGTGCTCGCCCCAATTTTTTTTTAATTTTCACTTTTTTTCAAATTGTTTGCAGCACGATATAGCACAAATGTAGCACAATACGGCACAACTTTTGATTTTTCAAAAAAACAAAATGGCGGTGCTGACCCTGGAAAATTTTTTTTTAATTCTGGCTCAAATTTTGAATTTTTGAACCAAATTTTGCAGCACAATAGAGCACAATCCTAGTACAGAAGTTCTTTTTTAAAATCCCTTGAAATTGAATGCTCCTTGCCTGTGGGTGATTCGCCGATTTCTTCGGGCGTCATATCTTGAACAGCGCCGCTGTACATATTTATTTTAACCCGCTTGTCGGGCCCATATTGATTGTCTTCATATAGCCTTGTATATATTGCACGAAGATGGGTATTATCTTTTGTGAGTATTGCAAACACGTCACCATTATACGTTGATAAAACAGTCTGTTCTTCAGTTGGCATAGGTCGAAAACCATTACGTCTTTCTTTCAATTGAATTGGCATATCGCGAGGAAAGTTATATCTTCGAATTTCGAATCGCCGATTCGGATTCTTGTTGGGAGTAAGCCGAATAAATCTAATGTGTGCGAATGGATATCCCAATATGCGTAGAGGAGTATGCCTGGCAGGAGGAGACCTGGTCCTGCCATGAAGGGCAGGCGTGGTAGAAGAAGAAGACCTGACGGGAGAATGAGGTCTGGCAGGGAAAAGAGACTTTTCAGCAGAATTACGTCTATGAGAAGAAGTTTCGGAACGAGGAACACCAGGAATAGGTTCGCCGTTAGGTAAACACTCGAACTGGAGACTCAACTCTGCAACAAGAAATAGAGAATTTCAATAATTTCATCTGGTATACTCCTCTCTTCCGGAGAGAGTAGTACCTAACCTAATTTTAAGACTCGGTGGAATTAACCATCAATCCTTTTGAATTTATCATATTTGTTTTGTTTGCAATTGCCTAGCCTTAGGTGGTTCAGCAATTTATTTTTGATTTCGTTATTATTACACTAGAATTCACTACACTAGATCCCGAACCGATTTGAAAGAGAGAACCCCAGCTTAATTCTAAATGGTCAATTCAAGCGAATGAGAAATAAAAATCCAGGTTATGTGAAAAAGCCGGCACGGCACAAAAAACCCAGATTTATTTAAAGCCAATTGGAAGAAACAAGATTTTCATCAGATGGTACACTAAACCATACCGGAAATGCGAGTACGAATGAAAATTAGAAAGCGACCACGCGGTCGCGGCGAACCGGCGTTGGCGTCACACACTCGCGGCCACGATGCTTTTTCGGTTTCGATAAGTAGAGTTTTTATGAGATTTTCGATACATCCTGATTTCCTTCGGTAGGAATCAGTGGCGTTATGAGAACATCCTGATTCGCTTGATTGGAATCAGTGGGACGTTGGAGATAATTGCTTGAGAGGCGATTGGACGCGACCGAGCTTCGCGCGGACCGAGATTGCTCGATAGTTCGAACACGACTGTCGCAACTGAGCAGCCACCAGAGGCTCCAGAACGTGGGATTTTTCGGCCCCCACCACTTTTCCATCTGGGAGCAATTCATGCAAACGTAGCGTGTCGGTGAGACGGCTATGTTACGCGTTGCGTCGGCCATCCTCGTGTAAAGTCGAAGGTGCACGAGCACGAACCCGTGGCTCGGGCCGAGCTCGCTCGAGTCGGACTTCTGAGTCGCTCAACTTCACGATTCGGTTTCGTTGACTTGTTGGCTATTAGGAGGTTTGGGTTGATTTTTGTTTTCAAAAATTGTCAAACATCATTTTTGTTGTTATAAGTGATTCATTATTTTAGTTAAAAATTCATATTTTGTGTTGAAAGCTTATCTATTTTGTTGAATGTTAATTTTTTTACCTGCTAATTCAACTATTCCACCTTTCGCCAAAAATGTATCTTTTTTATTTTAAATTCAAAGTATTCAGTTAAAAATTTATTTATTTGATAGAAGATTCGTCTGTTTTGGTAGAAAATTAATCTCAAGGGTTAAAAATTAATTTTGTTGTTGTTGAAAATTCAACCAAGTGGTTCAAAGTTGAATTGCACTTTTTGGTTGAAATTTTCACTTGATCTAGATTTGAACTACTTGCCAATAAATCAATATTTTCGTTGGAGATATATCATTTTAGTTAAGAATTCGTCTCTTTTAGTAAAAAATTAAACTATTCTGTTGAAAATTTGTTTTCTTGTTGGTGGAATTTTTCAACATTATTAAAAAGCTTATAACCCAATACATTACGCATTTATACCAAGAGAAAGTTCGCTTTTGGTTTAACAGATCAGATTTCAGGTGGACTTTCCTCTAAATTGTGAAATATTTAGATTCGTACCATATGGAACGAATTCCGTATCCATAGAGACACTTCTTGAATTCAATTTTTTAAACAAACACATATTCTGGATTCTTCTGGAATAAATTCAGAAGAAATTCGCACATATTTCGAAAAGCTCAAATAAAGTTTGAAATAAAATAGCAATTCGGTTAGAATGTAGATTACATAGAACTCTTGCGTATAGCTCATAAAATATATTTGAATTATAGATATGTTATATGATTATATTTACCAATAGAGTCAAGGATAACTGCCGAGAATGAGATGAGAGTAAAAACAATCCTCATATTTTCTAATTACAGGAAAAACTAATTATTGTATTATTAAAGAATTTTATTAACAATATAACTAATGAATATTCTGGTTCTTTATCAGATTATGTAGTAGATCCATAGTCGTTATCTCTTAGACTATTGGCGGCAAGCTTGTCCTTCACAGATATTTACACTTCATTAGAGTCAGTTTCAACAACAAAAAATTTACCTACTACATTCTTTAAAACAAATATCCCAATTTATATAATCTTTTACGTTAAAGTAAAAGTAACAATTGTTTGATAAAATGTATGTCGTTGCATTTTTGGTGGGGGGGGGGGACTAGGCAGAAAACTAACCATTATTGTTGAAAATTAACCTTTTTTGGTTGAAAATTTAACCTCTTGCTTAAAATTCCAACTAAAATCGAATTTTTTCGTTGAAAATTGACAATTTTCTTCTAAGAAACAATCATCAACTTTTCTAATTAGAGTAAAAACTAATTATTATATCAATGAAGAATGTTATTAACAATGCGATTAATAAATATTCTAGTTGCTTACCAGATTATACAATATATCTTATAGTCGATATCTGTTAGATTATTACAAGCGACAAGCTGGTGATTCTTAGATATTTACATTTGATTAGAGACAGTTTCAAGGAAAAAATGTACTGACTAAATTTTTCGTTATAAATACAGATAAAATACATACAGGTTAAAAGCAATTATCAAGAATTTTGCACGAGACGAATCTCGTATTTTCAGCTTTGCAGTGATTACCGTTACATAGGCTAACATTTTTTATGATAACTCAGCAGTTACGGAATACTTATTTTAGTCCTTGGTGCAGATTTAAAGAATTTGATTTGGTCTGAATTTCTTGAGTTAAGAAAAATTTTGAGAAAAACTTATTAGATTTGGCGATGCAAACGATTTCGAAACTATGATTTTTCTGAAAAAAACTTGAACAATTCAGATAAATACTTTTTGAATTGTCTGATAAAATAGATTGAACATAGAAAAATAGATTCAAAAGATTGTTATTTGAATGAGTTTCTGCAAATCTACACAGATATTTAAGAACAGTTCTTTACTGCAGAATCATCTCTTTTCATCTAATAAATAATAACTTGTCACAATAGATTGTCTTTTAACAACGATTGTTATTGTCATGAACAAATGTTATCAACAAATACACTTATATCAAAATTTTTAGCAAAGAAAATTTGTTTGCATCTGAAAAATTCTAACACGATGTATTGTCATTCAAGAACATAATTAGCATCGATTTTATAAGATTTTTCTTCTCGGCAAAATCACTTATTCTTATCTTAAAAATTGTATTTCACACAAGAAAAAAAACCTGATAAGTTTAAAAGAACCAAAAACAGTGATTTTATTCAGAAGAATTGATAAATACAATAATAATTTAACGTGAAACAAGTAAATTTTTTTTTTAATGTTGTATAAATTAATCTATAATGAAAAATTTTATTTATCAAAAGTGAATTCACTAATTCTATTTGATTTTGAGGAAATGTCGACAAACAGAGCAAGTTTCGGATAAAAAAATTTACTTAAAAAGTACGCTTTATGGGGGTTGAAATATCATATTGTACTCTGAGACCATAGAATTTGTTCACATTCCAATATCTTGTCAATAGTCATTTAAGGGTATGTACCAGACTGTCATTTTTCATACCAGACAGACGTTCATCTTTTTTTCTTTACTTCTATCTGGCATGGAAAATTGATTAAAGTTATTATAAGTAAGTTCGTTTAGAAGAATTGGTTGCCTGACAGTCTGGTACATGCCCTTAAGCTGAGTATTAAACTTCTTTTGAAAATAAAAAAATTATGCAATTATTTTTTTAACAAATATGGAACAAGATTCGAGAGAAGTGACCAAAAACCTATGCATCTATGCATATGGCACTACCAACCATGACATTTAAAATATGACCTGTGAGTTGTGACCTTAATTAGAATGTTTATCATGTAGAGTAAAAAAAATCATAAGTAAAAGAAACATTTCCTAATTTGTTTATAAACATTATTAATAGTATTTAATTTATATGTTCATGCAACTTTTTCTCTTTTATGAGTTCAGTTGCGATAATTCTGCAAGGTATTGAAACGTTGCAAACAGTTGACAACTTCATTATGTAACAAATGAAAACTACCCATTGTGTAACGTTTTGATGCGATTTTCTAACTCAATTTGTTACTTGGGAATTTTATGTGGGCTAATAGTAATAATCTTATTTGTTCATAAAAGTTATATTTTCAGGAATATGTCAACAAATTTTGTAAATTTTTTAAAGATTTTCCGTTGAAATTCAGATTTTCTCAAAACACGATTTGAAAAAGCGCTTTATTTTTCCCAAACTAAGCCTGGTTAAGGCCACCGAATTTTTTTCCTTGACCTGATTTATGAAATATAAAAATATCAGAAGCACAAATGAGTGGCTGCAATAATCTATGAGATAACGATTATAATATATATATATATATACATTAGATTATAATTTAATGAAGAAGTAGAATAATCATTTTTTTTCACAGTTAACTTAATTCTTCACTAATTCTTTAATCAGTTTTTTCTCGATTAGAAAATAATGAGGATCCTTTCTACTCTCGTTTTATCATTGGCTGTTATCCTTAATTCTATTGGTGAATATAATAATATAATAGATAATGGTTTCAACGTTTTTTTTAATTTTTCAAAGCTTTGCGCAGAAAAATGTTTTCCAAAAATTCTACTTTCCCTAATTTTTATTATACCGATTTGACCGAACGCCAGTTTACCCTAACTTTCATCAACAATCGCGCGCGTGCTTCTTTCAATCTGAGGAAAGAAATTATTTCTAATAGAAAATAAAAATTTTGAATAAGTATTTATATGTTGAATGTTTTTGCACACTTAAATTCGCGCTAAAATTAGATAATGAAATTCAAGAAGAAGGAAATAAGTATTATCAGTATGTTTTGAAAGATATCTAAATATAGTTAGTAAGTAAGTAATAGTAGTTTGTAAGAAAATAAAAAATGTTTCATATATCTTCGGAAATCATTTCAAGTCTTGACATATAATATAATATATAATATAATAACTTGAACCTATGACCTATGACCTATGTTATGAGTACAGTTGCGATATTTCTGGCCAATAGAGAATTAGTTCAGCATTTTTCCTTAAGATAAAATTTCATGAAAAATTAATTTACCATAATTTTATTTAAAAAATCATAAAAATGAAGCAGGCAATTTTTCCACTTGATTTGTTTATCAATATTGTACCTTCAGAAAGATGTCAAAAATATTTTGTAAATGCTAAAAAACATTTCCTGTTAAGATTCAGATTTTTGTCAAAGCGCGATTCGAAAAAAGCGCTTTATTTTTCCCAAACTAAGCCTGGTTGAGGTAACCATATTTTGTTCCTTGAACTGATTTATAAAATATAAAAATATCAGAAGGACAAATAATGCGAGGCTGGAATAATCCACTAGATAAAGAATGTAGTATAAATTATATTATAATATAATGGAAAAGTACAATAAGTATTATTTTACATTATGAACCCAATTCTTCAATAATACGTTAATCAGTTTTTTCTCGGTTAGAAAAAATGAGGATCCTTTCTACTCTCGTCCTATTATTAGCTGTTATCCTTAATTCTATTGGTAAATACAATAATATAATAAATGGTATATCAATATTTTTAAGAATATTTTAAGGGGAGAAATATTTTCTAATGCAAAATAAAAAATTCGAAAAAGTATTTATTTAAAAAAAAATTTTATACACTTAAATTCGAGCTAAAATTGGATTATCAGATCTAACAACAAGGAAATAACTATTATCAGTTTGTTTTTAAAGATATCTCAATATAATTTTCTGAGGATTCTTGAGAAAATTCGAACAGATTTTTAAAGATATTAGGTATTTAAAATAAATATGAAAATTTTTAAAGGAACTTTTGTTATTTGACAGGATTTTACCAAATATAAAAAATTATAGAGAGCTTAATAGTCATTGTGGACCTTCAGAAGTGTGTAAGAAATTTAAAAATATTTTAAAATGTTTGGAAATCATTTCCAGTGTCAAAATATATTTTTTTTTAACTACAAAATCTCTTGAATTCTTAAATATCTTTTGAAGTAGGTACCAAATGTTATGAAAAGAATTATTTCCCAATATTAATCAATTATTCACAAAGAAAATTTTCACTTTGATCAATAATCGTTAAAAACATTTAAAAAATAATGTTATCATGAACAATTACTTATTTGGAAATGTTGATTTATAAAATTAGTGGTGTAAAGAATTCTAAATCTTTATTAATAGATAATAAACTTTTCAAGAAAACGATAAGGGTACGTGTTATGTATTCTATTTTCTACTCTATTATTTTCTTTTATCTGAAGGATAACAACTTGACACAAGTTATTTACATTCAACAATAATTGATATTGCTATCACCAATTGCTGCCATTTAGTTAAGTTTACCCAAAAAGTTGAACTTTCAACCCAAAAAGAATAATTTTCAACCCAGAAAATTTATTTTCTACCAAAAAAACGAATTTCCGATAAAAAAGGATGAAAAAGGATATTAGGGAAGGGATTAAGAAAGCGGCGGAGGTAATGAAGCATATATCCGGAATAGGAAAAAGAAGACTTAGACAAACTTGGCATAGCTAGGCGAATGAGGTTGTTTGAAATTAGGGAAATTAGGGGTAGACTTGAGAACTCCAGGTGATATGGTAGGCAAAGAGAGTCAAAGAGATAAGTTAAGAAAAGTAGAAGGAAAGAGGGCGTGAAAATTCGAGGAGACACTAAGGGAGGGAAACGGAGGGGATTTAGTGATAGTGTTACTGAGAGGCGAAAGAAAGATAAAAGTGCCGTAAAGTTAAGGCGATAGGAAGAAGGAAGAAGAGAGTGGTTTAGAGATCGAGGGACAGGAGGAGGACGAAATATAGATTATAATGTAGTAGAAATAAGAGATGGGATAGTTTTATGAGAGGAAAAGAGGATTGGGAGGACAGAAAGAGAATGTTAAGAGAATTTTAGGGAAAGGGACTGGGAGAAGAATGGATGAAGGAGGTGGAAAAATCTAGATGAGTTAAAGAAGAACAAGGATCTTCTTTGCTGCCCCAATACACACACATGAGAAAGCGAAAAAACTATACTCGTGTTACATAATAAATTTAATTTCATCTTTCTTGTTGCAGAGTTAAGTTCGCAGTTCGAGTGCTTGCCTAATGGGAACCCTATTCCTGGTATTTCTCGTGGTGGACCTTCTTCTTCTTCTTCTGAAAGAAATAATTCAACGGAGAGGACTCTTGCTCCTGCAGAGTACTTTCTTCGTGTCAGGTCTAGGTCTCCTCAAGCAAGGCCTTATCCCCCTCCCAGGGCCAGGGCTCCTTCTATAACGCTTTCTATTGGATTTATACTTGCAAATTTTAGATTTATTCAGCTCATTTCCCTCGTGAATCCGCGCCGGATATTCGAACTTCGAAAATATACTTTTCCTGCTGATAAGCCAATTAAATTAAAAGTAGGTTATAATGTCTATCAGCCAATGCCAATCCAAGAACAAATTGTATTATCAACATCTGATGATGAAGTCTTTGCAATATTGAAGACTGATAAAACTCTTGCTGGAATGTATACATATTACGATCACACTCAAAGACGGGCGAAAATAAACATGGGAAGCGGCACGGTTACCGTATTGACTTCAGCAGAAGTCAACGAAAGTCCAGTAGGTCCCCAACGTCCAATCGCACGGTTTTATGAAATAGAGCTGGTGAATCACGTGTAAACCACAATCGTCCACACAGTTAATCTGTTTAAAGAAAAAGTGCTAAATTAAAATATAATACTGTCCGTGATCCAAAGGAGGATCAAAATGTTACAAGTAACTTCTAGTTAGAAATAAAAATAAAGAGTCAATTGTCTCAAGGCTTTTATATTTTGTAAATGCCCCAGCCCGCTTTTCTTATCCTTTTACTTCTATTAGCTTTATGATCTTCATTTGTTTGCAAGGTATATTGATATCTAAGTATTTCTTCAGACCTGCAATTAGGACATCCCATCTTCATCCTCTGCCATCACCACTGTACCGTCCGTTGGCATTTTTACCTTTTTTCTCACGAGAACGAAGATCGCGCGCTGGAGCCCGCGTTTTTTCGTTATTTGATATTTTTTGTAATTATCTTTGAAATTTATGTTGCAGTTCGAACCAATTCGAATTAATCCGAAACAATACGAAGAAACTTTTCAATCCCCTACAACCCTTCTCAATCCGTCTTTCAACCCCAAATTAAAACCCAATCTCCATACATGTCTCAGCCCCAAATTCAATCCGAATGGATTCGAGGCTCACTTATCAATCTTTCTCCATTGATGTATCAGCACCAACTTCAATCCAAAACCATACCGAATCAATTTTTCAATCCGTGCCTCCAATCCTTTTGAATACGTGGGACTTCTTGAATTCAACCAGAATGAATCGGACTGAATCTGACACCAGTCCGAATGGATAAATGTAAATCCAAAACCAATCCGAATTAATAACACATCAATCGGAATCAAATCTTCACTTCTTCTCAGTCCGATGCCCAATCCGAATGAATTCAAGACACATCGGGAACCAATCCGAACCGAAAATTAAATTCTTTTAAATCCCTGCGTCAACATAAACTTGAATCCTAACACACTTTTTAATTTTTTTCAATCCGTGCGCCCAATCCAATGAATCCGTGGCTCATCCAAAATGTCTTTTCAGTCCTTCTCAATTCTTGCACATACAGCAACTTCAATCCGACTCAATCCAAATCAATCCGAACTCGCCATTCAATAATTTTCAATCCAAATGAATCTATCCCCTTCTAAAAAATCGCTCTTTAAAAAACTCTCATCGTTTTGCGATAACTCAAAATATTTATTTTGGAAATCATTCTACTGGTCAGGAATACCCTGAAAATATGGTCAGTTTTCGCGTATGACTGCGTTACTCTACTTTACTGTTAGTTCGGGGTGCTTGAGGACCTTAATCAAACCGTGAAAATTTGGTCAGTTTTCGCGTATCTATTACCATCTTCAAAATAAATAAAAAATTTTGATATATTTCTGAATTTTTAAATCTTTCAATTGGGTTAGTTCGAGTTTGTCGAAAACAATCCTGTTTTCAAAACCCCTTAACATTTGCTTAGTTTTCATGTAACTCTGATAGTTTTCGATATAATTCAAAAATGTAATTACTGTTTTGAATTTTTTGAATCTCTTTATTGGGTTACATTGAGTTGTTCGAAAAAACCTTTGCAGAATCCCTAAGATGTAATTAGTTTTCACACATCTCTGATCGTTTTCGAGATAATTCAAATTTTAGATTTAAGAATTTTTGAAAATCTGTTTACTGCTTTAGATCGGGGTGACCAGTGACCATTCCCCTTTTGAAAATCTTGTTATTTTTAACGTGTCTCTGGCCGTTTTCGAGATAATTCAATATTTAGATTTTTTAATTTCGAAAATCTGTTTACTGGTTTACTTCGGGGTGGCCAAAGACCATACCCCTTTAGAATGCCTGAAAATCTTTTTAGTTCTTACGTATCTCTCGCCGTTTTCAAGATAACTCAAAATTTTCATTTGAAAAAATTTTGAAAATCATTTAATTTGGTTAGTTGAAATTGGTCTAAAACAATCCATAACGAAAATTTAAATTCAGATTCAGATTTTCGTCGAAGCACGATTAAACTTTATATATTTTGTCTTTTTTATCTCAAAAGAAAGCTAGGGTCTTTCCCTTTAAGCGCTTTAAGGTAAAAAGTTGAATTTTTATTTTTTAAATTATTAAAATAAGCGACGAGTGGTTTTTGAGAATATACCATTGGTAAAATAAATCAAAATGTTGAATTCTTTTCGATCAATTGATCATTTATTAACAATAAATATTAAATATTTCTTTTAATAATAAGATATAAAAATAATTTATTCGAAAAATGATTCTATAGCTCCGGTGGGATTCGAACACCACGTAGACTGATTTCTGGTCAGAAGCTCTACCACTAAGCTATGGTGAATCGAGAATGATTTTTCTTAAAGTCATACATGAAGCTGTTCAAGAGAACAATCTACGTAGACATATATTTTCAAGTTTTAGAAACTTCAATTTTTGATGTTAAATGGTGTCGACCAGTGAGGTTTTGAATAAATCAAGATGTTAAACTATTTTCAACCAATTAGTCATTCTGTAATAATGAATATTACTTTTTTTTGTAATAATAAAATATTACAAATATTTATCAGAAAAAAGATTCTTTAGCTCCGGTGAGATTCGAGTACCACGTAGACTAATTATTAAATAATGTTTTGTTCAGCATAGCTTCGATAGGTTTGTTCACGCACTTGCTATGCTATTGATCATAAGAATGTTCTAAAAAACTAAATTTTAACGTTCAAAAATGCAAATCCAAAAATAAATTTGACTTTTTTTCACAGAAGGAAATTTTCTGAAATTTTGTATAGTAGAAAGAATGCTTGGGTTTTCTTTCCTTAAAAACGCTTTGAGGTTAAAAATAAAAATTCAATAATTTATTAACAAAAAAAGTTGTAAGTGTTCCGCCATACCCAATAATGCCGATGAATTCCCGAAGATGACAATAAAGATAACGATCATGATCATTTTACAGGTGAATATCGCGGTGCGTGTCATCCAACTTGTAATATTAAGTTAGGATATGATGCCCATTTTTTTGATAAAACACTGTAAGAAAAAGTATTATTATAAGGTTGCTTTTCGGTATTAAAACAGTACTAGAAAAAAGTCCTTCTTTATTTCGATGCACGACGAATAACACTTCAGTACTACTTTCTGGGCTTAAAACATAAACCAAATGAAAATCAAATGTCATGATGGTTTTTTGGTTCTTCTGAATATGAATGTCATAAATTTCAAATTATGTTAAAACAGTATCCGGATGTTCATCATTTTTAAATTTTAGCGCATGTCGTTAATCAGAATGAAGTTAGAAAATAGAAACAGTACGCACATTGGCTTTATAATAGGACTTTAATCAAAGAAAAATGTATACCTTTTACAAAACGAGTGGAAGGCAGAAATGTAAATCTTCGTTTTATTAACTCTTTTAGATGTATGCCTTGTAGTCTTGAAAAGTTGGCATCATATTTAATGAACGATAAGAACAAAAATTACAAGACAATATTGTAAAAAAAACGATGAATTCAATCTATAAATAAGAAAAGATGTTTTTTCTTATGATTATATTAACAGATAGGAAAGACTGCAGAGAAAACAATTACCATAAAAAAGTTTTTTCATTTAAAATGAAACGATTCAAATATTTCCGACCAATGATATGTTCTGATTTTTCAGAAAAACTTGTTTCTCAATATACAGCTTAGATCCACTCCACTATCACGCAGCACAGGGACTCGCTTTTGATGCAATGTTAAAGCATACTCGTATTGTACTGTATTGTACTGGTATTGAATCAAACTTTTTCAATATTCCTCTTGATGATTTACTTGATGATTTACATAAAGACTTATCTATATCGACAGAGCATTTGACACCTCCTATCCCAAAATTCACAATAAAATTTCGAAATAAGTGCCAAATTTCGTGGGGAAAAATCCGGAAATGAGTTTTAGAAAAACAATCATAAATTCATGAATAACTTAGTGCAAATCTTACTCTATACAGCTAGACCAAGGACATAAATAATTACTGCGTGATTGCTTGGCAATAATATAATAGTAGATTGTACAACAAGCGGGATACGTCGATTACCAACGTCTGTTCAGAAGAATCTTAGTCGCGATGCGCAATTTCAGGGGGAAGGGGTGGATTGGGGATGTGCATGGCATTACTTAGGTCTCTAGAGGACTAAATGCCACATTACTTCGCTGTGACGTCGCCAATCGAGAAAAGACCAACTCAGATTCTTCTGAACGAACGGGTAAGTCGGAAGTTCCGGCGCGGGTATTGGGAAAAATAGTTATTTGTGAGATGGAAATTTCTGCGAAGTTAAAAATACAAGATTTGTTGGTAATCAGATGTAACGTCTGATCCCAAAGCTCTATTTTATTATTTGATAATGTAACTATTAATTTTTTAAATTTGAATATTCCTGTTATAATGAAATATACTTTCAACACATTTTTTTCTGGTTATCCTTAAAAAGCGAATAACTCTTGATAATATTATCTTTATCGAAAGTTGATGGTTAGATTTTGAAAATTGGTAAAGAAGTATATTATGGGGCATTATTTCTGAACTTCTCCAATCGGACTCAAACTTCGGCAAAGTGGATCGCAATTTATAAGAGAAGAATATTGCTACTAACAAGGGGGGTTAGGTTGGTGTCCGACGCCGATTTTTTTGTATCTTTGCAGGTGAAAAGAGGATCCCAGACTATAAAAAAAAATTAATTTTTTGGGTAATCGTTCATATTTAGGGGTGGAAATCACCCCTTCTATATTTTTGATACTTTTACTGTTTTAAGAGGTATCATTGTTTTTTCTTTCTTGTTTTTGCACAAAATTGTTCTAATTGATTCTATATTATAATATTATCTTGAGTTTTAAAAATAATTACCCCCTAGAGTATGATAATTCAAAAAATCTACCCCTATAGGATGCTTCGCCATATGACACATAGTTTAAGATTTTGGACTTTGTTGCTGCAAACATCTAGTTTTGATAATTAATTCTATTAAGAATTATCAGTCTTATTCGAAATAACCCCTAAATTATGTGCCATCCACCCCTTTAGTATTATCAATAAATAAAAAATTTAGTTAATAATATGACATTTTTGTAAGTAATGAATTAAAATATTTAGTTTGGACAATCAATAATAATATAACTAATTATTTGTGAACGATGGCACATGTTCTTATATAAATAAACCCTTGTTATGTGAAAACTACCCCTCAAAAACTTTTTATGTTTTGTTTAGCAGGCGATTTTAATGAAAAATACATATATAACAGAACTGTTTAAAGGATTTTTATTTAGGTTCAGGCACGTACATATTTCCATTGAAAATTGTACACACATACACGTACCCTTTCGCATATCGTCCCTCTAACCCTTATTGCTCAAGGCTTTCGACTTACAATATATCTTCTACGAAATAAAAAATAAATGTGTGATATGGCGAGTGTTTGTTAATTTGACAATTTGCACAATTGCGCATAAAATTATAATCTAATTCTAATTTTAATCCAAAATTGTATTAAATAACGAAAGATTAGTTAAAAAGAAACAATATCATTCGATTTTTGAGGCACGAAGTTTTCACAGTAATGATATTCTTCGAAGAAGTGTTTTAAGCACAACCTCTTCTTGCACCATGCACATGTTATTACTGCAACATCACCGCAAATATCACAAAAAGGTTCAATATCTTTGTTGAAACAAAAGTCTACAGAGTTATCAAAATGTGGAGGTCTATTTTCTATATATCCGCTTTTATACCAAGAATATTTGAATACGTTAATAAATCTAGGTGAAGACAATTTATTATGTGTGAGGGACTGTAATTTTATAATGTTATTCCAAATATGCAAGTTAATATCAGACCTCAAAAGAATAGTAGTGTCAGAGATTTTTCGTGCGAAATTCTTCCAAATCCTAAAGCCAAACACATCCAAGGGCTGAATTTTCCCAGTTGTGCCTTTTGGAATAGTTTTCAGTAAAAGGGTTTTACCTTCCGGTATAGCAGTTTGCACGGTTTGTTCACACTGGCCACTCCATGAATCTAACAATAACACAGAATTTTCTCCTACGTTAGGGAAAAATACATCTTGAAGCCAAATTTGCAGTAATTCTGAAGAAAGTTTACCGGATTTAGAGGCTTGCAAATAAATATTGTTTGCCTGAAAAAGCCCTTGGCTTACTCTTGGTCCAAATTCTCCGGATGGTTCCTTTAAAACTACAAAAAGGGGTGAAAGTAATCTTCCATCGGCAGATATGGTTGGCTGAATCGTATAGCTATGCGTGGTGGAGGAAACCGATTGAACAACATTTTCCACAGTTTTTGTTCCTTTAAAGCTCAAAGTTCTTACACTGTGTAATTCTAAATTAAAGCCACTTTGATCGGAATTGAAAATTTTGCTTTCCCCATACCTCAGAATTTCTGATTTTACATTGTTTTTAAAAACATCACATTCTTGTTCTGTATCTCTAGTGTCATGTAAAGATGATATAGATATAAATTTTGTGATTTTTCGCGAAACAACGTTATGCATTTTCTTGAATTTCCATACCCACCAACGTGATGCTTTAAACCATGGCATGTCCAATTAATGCTTCTTTTGTAAAGCCCATCTTCGAAGATCTATATCGTGAACTGTCATCTTTGAATCAATAGCCTCCTTCAAATTGTCGAAAGTGTATTTTGCAACGTTGTATAGCTTATCTTCTCGGTCACCACCACTGTTGACTTGTTCTTGCCATCTTCTTAATTGTCGCTCTGAACGAAGCTTCTTGAATCTTTGATGAACGGTTGTAAAATACACGGAAAAAATTTATCCGTAAAAAAGTCACGAACTAGTAGCTAGGTCTCGGATATGAGAAAAATTCATCGGATATTTATGTATTTTCGTAAATAACCTACGAACTTTGAGAAAGATTGACGAACTCGATGTGAAAATTCTAAAACGGTTCATCAATTTTTTTTTACGTGAATAATTACAAAAATATTACGAGTGATTGGGAAAAGATTCTCAGAGCACTCACGAGCTTGCCTGACGAATCTGGGAACTCGAAACTAAGTCCCCTGTACGTGGCCCACGCACACACGCGCGGTGCGTGTGTGCGCTCGTATGTGTGCCTCGAGCTCGTCGAATGAGTGGCTAGAAGTTTTATAATACCTATTTTGTTTGGCCTCGATGGCTGCGCGTGTTTACGCACTCCTGGTTTATGTTTAGAAACTTGGTGAGTCAGCAGTGTTTGAGGTTCGTATCTTCTGAGTTGCGAATTTATAAATTAATATAAAATTAAATCGCACAAATAAAATTTTTCCTCTTTTTATTTCAGTCTGAAATTTTCAGGAACTGTTCGTAGGAAATTCGAACTGTTCGTAAGAAACTTCGAAATTTATCCATATATTTCTCATAGAAATAAGGATTTAATGTTTCATTTTTTTATCTCGTATCCGAGACCTAGCTACAAGTTCGTGACTTCTTCATGGATAAATTTTTTCCGTGTATAACCGTTTTTTCTTTCCAGAATTCCAAAAGTCAACAGCTTCTTTTTTATAGTCGAAATTAACTCTCTCCTCTTGATATAAACAACTAGGAACTTCACCATAATCCTTTTCTTCTTCTTGTTCTTCATCTTCAATCGGTTGTATGTCCTCTATTACATCGTGTAGATGTACCTCCTCAGGTGTTACTTCTGAAGGCTGAATGCCAAGTTTTTCCTTATTGAACGTTATTGTCAATAACGATATTATATTTAATGGATTGATTCTTATTTTATTAGTAATACTTCGCACAATAGAAAAAGAAGCAAATTTGAATGAACAAATGTTCTTTTCTTTCGCTTTATATACATGCCTGATAATGGCTTATATACATTCCTGATAATTTTATATGTGTACAGTTTTATTTGAAATGCCAAAATGATAATATTTTTATCATATCAGACACCCAACTTGTAAACAGTCAATATTTTGTCAATTAGGTTGTTTTTACGTATATCATACGGCCCTCATTTAGATAATAATAATGACAATTTATATTATTATTAAAAAATGATCCAATTTTAATATTGTCGTTATTATTATCTGAATGAGAACGTATGACATACGAAAAAACAAACTAATTGACAATTATTCATTTGACGGTCTAAATAATAAGTTGTGTCTCACACAAATTCTGAAGGCAATATTTTGTTTGTTTTTTTCATTTATTTTTTATTTCGTAGAAGATATATTGTAAGTCGAAAGCCTTGAGCAATAAAGGTTAGAGGGACGATATGCGAAAGGGTACATGTATGTGTGTACAATTTTCAATGGAAATATGTACGTGCCTGAACCTGAATAAAAATTCTTTAAACAGTTCTGTTATATATGTATTGTCATTAAAATCGCCTGATAAACAAAACATAAACAGTTTTTGAGGGGTAGTTTTCACATAACAAGGGTTTATTAATATAAGAGCATATGCCATCGTTAGCAAATAATTAGTTATATTATTATTGATTGTCCAAACTAAATATTTTAATTCATTACTTACAAAAATGTCATATTAATAAATAAATTTTTTATTTATTGATAATACTAAAGGGGTGGATGGCGCATAATTTAGGGGTTATTTCGAATAAGACTGATAATTCTTAATAGAATTAATTATAAAAACTAGATGTTTGCAGCAACAAAGTCCAAAATCTTAAACTATGTGTCATATGGCGAAGCATCCTATAGGGGTAGATTTTTTGAATTATCATACTCTAGGGGGTAAGTATTTTTATAACTCAAGATAATATTATAATATAGAATCAATTAGAGCAATTTTATGCAAAAACAAGAAAGAAATGATACCTTTTAAAACAGTAAAAGTATCAAAAATATAGAAGGGGTGATTTCCACCCCTAAATATGAACGATTGCCCAAAAATTTTTTTTTTATATATTCTGGAATCCTCTTTTCATCTGCAAAGTTACAAAAAAATCGGCGTCGGACACCAACCTAACCCCCCTTGTAAGACAAATATTTACCATTACTCCCCCTCCGTGGAAAAAAGTACGACGGACAGACGGACACTTGCCCGAAACTATGAGGGTTTCTACTTGGGGCTATGAAACCCTAAAAGGATCAATTTTGAGTAAAAGAGAAAGAAGGGGATTGGGGAAAAGACTGTAAAGTCTGTAATTAGTTAATCATAAGTTTAATTAATAATTTATAGTTTAAATATTTTCCGGGAAGGAGTTTTTGTTTATGGACTTTTGTTGTAAGGTGGAGGATGTCACTTGAGAAATAATATATTACGCGAATCTGTAAATAATTGCACTCTACAATACACCATATAAAAAGCCAAAACTGTATCAGTAAAGTCATTTTCTTAAGACACGTTTCTTTTATTTGCTCAATTACTCATGAAATGTGGATAATGATATAATAGACTGCAAACAATAAGAGCCCTAGGATTTTGGATAATTCGAGGAGTGGCGTTGCTCTGTGATAACAAGTACTTTGGTTAATAATTTTTCCAATAGTGCCAGATTTTGGTTAAATTTTTACGCATTCTGGTATCAACTAGTAATTCGCTGTAACGAGAAAATAAAAACCTAATGGAGATCCAAGTTTCTCAAACCATATTTACTTAAAAAAATAAAACAATTTTCGGAAATCGTATATTTCGACGAATGACCAAAAACCAGATTTACAAAATCTTTTTTTTTTCACCATCCTAAATATGTAAATCAGTGTAAAATCTTAAATATCAAACTCACTCACAAATGTCGTGTTTCTTACATAACTCATTAATCATTGGCATCAAATACCACACTACAGAACAAATCTTTACTTCCAAGTATGGACGTGCGGTCACACAGACCAAAATGAAATCACGTCCATGCTTAAGGGTTAAAAAGTAAAATATTTTGGAATAGCATACTATATTGAATTCACGCAATGTCCGTATTATAAAATTAAGTAATGGTAACAATATCAATACTGTATTTGTCTTCAACGCAGTTACGGCCTATGGGTATTTCACCATATAAAAGTCACTTTTGCTTTCCCTACCAGAACTAAGAAGAAAAAGTTAGATATAAATATTGGTTTAGATATTTAAAAAAATGTAAATATTTTTAAGCGTATATCCTTTTAAAATTGATTATTATAGCACCAATAAATAGGTGGAAAAAACACATATTTCAAAATACTTTTGCAAAGAAATTCTTCTTATCAAAAGTGACCTTAATATAGAGAATCCCCATCACATAACAAATGAATATAACTGTGTAAAATTATATTTTTCAGACATTCATTAAGAAAGTTCATGTAATCGCAATTTTTTTTTATGGCAGTTTTATAAGTGAATTATAATTCTATTAGTATAATCTATGTACATTCAAAATATATAAAATGGCTCATTTCGTTCATTATTTGTACTTTTTTTCAAACAAGTGTAATTAATAGAGTGATTGTCGTTCTAAGTGTCAAGTTTCAGTATTGTTTCCTTTGATTACTCTCTGATGTAACGATTTTTTAGAGGAAGTACAATGGGGCTATTAAAACAAGTCCAAGAGAAGTTTGCAAGGTTACACTTGAAACTCCATTGTATCGTCCCCAATTTTCATCACGATTGCAATAATTAGTTCTACAAATTCGAGTATCGTAATATCCATGCTTGAAAGGATTTTCTTCCCTCACGCAGTCATGCAAAACTGTTCTTCTGTGCAAATCTGAAAGATAAAAATATAGCAGTCTCAAACAATAAAGTTTTATCAGGGTGTCTACCCGATGGATGATTTCAAATTTCTAAGATTTCGGATTTGGAACAGGGAACAGGGATTTGGAAATAATGAGATAAAACAGTTGGAAGAAGGAGTAAACAACTTAGGAATGAGGAATGAGCATATGGGGAAAGAAACAGAGGGTGCGGAAATAGGAGAAGGGAGTAGTAAGAACGTGCAAAATGAGAATGAAAGATGGAAGAAGAGACTAAGTGACATTGTAAGGAGATTGGAAGGGAAAGAAAGGGTAAAGAGAAAAAATAACATAGTAGTTAAGGGATTCACACTGGAGAGTGAAAAAGGGGAAGTGGAAATCAAAAATCTTCTGAGAGATATTGGGGTTCAGGTAATGCTAGAAGGAGTTAGGAGAATAGGTGGGACGAAGGAAGGAAAAGAAGGAATGTTTATAGTAAAAGTAGGGAGTGAGGACGAGAAAAAGAAAATTATGGAGAACAAAAAATTATTGAAAGGAAGAAGGGAAAGAATTGAAGAGGATTTGACATGGAGTGAGAGGAAAAGGAGGTGGCAGATAGAGCAGAGGGCATGGGTAGAGAGGAAAAAGGGGCGCATGGTATGGATAGGGAGAGACAGATTATGGATAAATCGGGAGGAATGGTTCTAGGACGAGGAATTAGAAGAAATAAGGGAAAAGGGAAAAAGAGTTGAGAAAGGTAGAAAAAAGGAAGATGCAAAAGAGGTTAGAGATCAAACAGAGGGGTTTCCAAAAAGCAAGGCGGAAGAAAAGTGAGAAGGATAGGTGAGGGAAGGGAGGAGAAAAACGTGAAAATAGCTTTCTGGAATGTTTCAGGCTTGAAGAACAAGAATGAAGGTTTTTGGCGGGAGTTAGAAGAGTGGGATGTAATTATGATGATTGAAACCTGGGTCGATGAGAAGGATTGGAAGGGGATGAAAAGGAGGTTACCTAAAGGTTATATGTGGACAATGTAAGAAGCAAGAAAGGAAGACGTTAAAGGTAGAGGGATGGGCGGCATGGTCTCAGGGGTGAGAAAAGAATTGGCAATAAAAGGGAGAATAGAGGAGGACAGGGAGGAAAAGGATGGAACAATGGTAAGAAGGATAATAATTAGAAAAGTCAAAATAGCGGTGGTTTGTGTATATACAAGAAGAGAGGAAGAGGAAGGTTGGAGAGTAATAAGGAGATGGATGGAGGAAAAGAAGGAAGAGTTGGTTTTGATAGGAGGTGACTTGAATGCCTGGACTGGCGAGCAAGGGGGAAGGACTTGGGATGAAGAAAAGGAAACCTACATAAGGAGCTCCAAACATAGGGAGATAGACCGGGAGGGGAGGAGGTTACTAGACGTAATAGGAGAAACAGGATGGTTTATATGTAATGGCATCATGAAAGGAGATGAAAAAGGAGAGATCACATTTATAGGTAAGGGAGAAATAGTAATAGACTACATCCTGGCGGAAGACAGAATGAGGAATATGATAGGCAGTATGAATTGGGGGAATGAGATAGGGTCCGAGCACTTCCCAGTAATAGCTACACTGAAAGGTGGCGTCCATAAGCGCGGCAGAGGGAGAAAGGAAAGAGGGGGAGAAAGGAACACGAAAATGGGAGTCTGGGGAGTAGATAAATTAAAAGAGTTTAAACAAAGAATGGAAAGCAGAATGTTAGGTATGAAAAGGAGGAGGGAGTAGACTCGTTAATTGAAAGGTTGAAAGGGTCGATTGAGAAGGTAAAGGATGAGGCAGGTACAAAAGAAGGAAGAGCAGAGGGAAAGAGAGGCTGGTGGGACGAGGAATGCAGGGAGAGTAAAGAGAGAATTAAAGAGTGTGTAAGAAAATGGAGAAAAGGAGAAATAGAGAAGGCGGAGTACGACAGGAGAAAAAGAGAACATGAAAGAATGCTGGAAAGGAAAAAGTAAGAGTGAAAGGACAAATACAAGGAAGAAGTAGAAGAATCGATCAAAGAAGGTAGGGTCTGGGATGTGATAAAAAGGGAAAGAGGAGGAAGGAAGGGCGTGAATGAAGAAATAGAAATGGGCGAGCGCACGGATTATTTTAAGGGTCTGTTAGGGGGGGGGGCGAGAAAATAGGATGAAAGGGGGAAATAGAAGGATAGCCCAAGGTGAAATGGACGGAGGGAACGAAATAACAAGAGAAGAAGTATGGAGGAGAAGGGATTAGAGAAGGGATGTGGAAAATCTGCAACAAGGTCTGGAAAGGAGAAGGGTGGTCGGAGGAGTGGATGACAGGGCTGGTAGTACCGCTTGTCAAGAAAGGGGAGGGTAAGAAGGTAGAAGAGTACAGAGGGATCACGCTAATGCCAGTGGGGTATAAAATATACGCAGCAATTCTAAGAAAAAGGTTAGAGAATCAGATAGAAGAGAAATAAAGTATTCCACACAATCAGGCGGGATTTAGAAAAGGGATGGGGACAATAGATAACATTTACGTACTCAACTACTTGGTTAACAGAAACTTAGGGAGAAAAAGAGGGAAATTAGTCGCCTTGTTCGTAGATTTTAAAGCAGCTTTGGACTCAGTGAATAGAAAAGTGCTATGGCAGGCAATGAAAGAGAGGGGAATAGAGGAAGGGTTGGTGGAGAGGATAAAGCAAATTTTTACTGAAACCAGGATTAGGGTGAAGATAGGGGGGAAAAAGGGGGAGGTTTTCTGGACAGGAAGAGGTCTAAGGCAAGGGTGCCCGTTGAGTCCGCTACTATTTAATATGCTGCTGGCGGACTTAGAGGAGAAGCTAAAGGAGAAAGGGAAAGGGGGTACGATTTTTGATGATAGCAAACTATATTCTCTAGCATACGCGGAAGACGTAGTTCTATTAGCAGACGATGAGATGGGGATGAACCTAATGATAAGAATTTTCGAAGTGTATGTGGGAACAAAAGAACTGACGGTTAACGTAGGGAAGACCAAGGTGATGTGCTTCAGAAATAGAAAGACCAAAATAGGTTACGTTTGGAAGATGAACAGACAAACAGTGGAAAGTGTGGAGGAGTTCTTTTACTTAGGTTTTTGGTTTGAGGCAGGAGGGGGAAATGAGGTGCAGGTGAGGAAAAGAATCGAATGTGCGAGTAAAGTAATGGGCCAAGTATGGGCTATAGGAAAGAGAAGGTTCAATGACGATTGGAGAATGAGGATTTGGTTGTTTGATGCGTTGGTTTGGGCGGTGTTGTGTTATGGAGTGGAGGTCTGGGGATGGAAGGAATATAGGAAAGTGGAAAGCATGCATGAGAGATTTCTGAGATGGGTAATGGGGGTTAGTTGGAGTTGCCCAGGATACATGTTAAGGGATGAACTAGGAAGGGAAAAAATGGTAACTAGACACATTAAGAGAGCTTGGAAGTTTGAAGAGAAGCTGAAAAGGGGAGAGGGGAGAGGGGAGCAGAATAGCACAAGTATGCTTGGACGAAGTTCGGAACAAGGAGACGAGAGGCAATTTGGGAAATTCGAAATGGGAGGAAGAAAGGAAAAAAATGAGGAGGACTTGTGATATACAAGAAGGGGTACTGGAGTGGGAGGACATAGAGTTAGAGCTATTAGTAAAACAAGGGGAGAATTAGGAATTTCTTACAAATTCCCTGTTTCAAATGAGAATTATATTTATTTATAAAATTTTCTATATTCAGAAATATAGTAACTTCAATTTACCAAGTTTGGAACAGGGAAGTTTCAAATTTTGAAGAATTCTGAATTTGAACAGGGATTTTTTTTAATTCCCTTCTTCTAAATCAGAATTAAAATTCTTTTCTAAAATTTCCGTTCCGTGTCAAAAAGTTTATGTTTCAATTCATTAATTACTATTTACGAAAATCCCTTCTCCCGAATTCTGAATTATAATTATTCCCGAAAATCCACTGTCCCGAAATTCCAATTCTTTGCGGAAATTGCCTCTCCCAATGTTAAAATTATAATTCCTCACTAAAATCTCTATCCGAAGGTAAAAATTATAACTCTTCAAGGAAATTCCTATGATCCCTTATAATTCTTTTAGAAAAGTCACTGTTCCACTTGAGAATTCTGATTTTTTCATAAATTCTATCTTTTAAATGAGAATTATATTTATTTACAAAATTTTCCATTATTCAGAAATATGGTGTTTTCCTTTTTTCCAAGTTTGGAATAGGGATGTTTCAAATTGTGACGAATTCTGATTGGAAACAGGGATTTTTCTAACGAAGTGTCTCATCCCGAAATTCAAGATAATTATTAAAATATTTTTCATAAACTTGGCTAGTCTTCCCGAGTTTTTGGGACGACTAGAACATCTCCGTTTAGAACTCTCCCATTTTTTCAGGACGAATAGACACAGTCTTTTTTAGAAATTTCCTGATTCTAAATCAAATTTAAAATTCTTTTCCAAATTTTCGTTAAAAAAAATTATAAGTCTTTTGGTAAATTCCCTATTCTAAGTAAGAATTATAATTTTTTATGAATACCCTGTTATATCTCAGTATCAGGATAATAAAATATATGAAACCAATTTTGATTTGCATATTTGTACACATTTACATTGAAGATAAAAATCCCGATCACTGAATCACATTACCTGTCATTTCCCGGTTAAAAAAATTCTCGATCAGGTAGTCACCCTCTTTATAAAAATTTTTAGTAATAGTGTAAATTAAATAAAAATTAACTAAATTGATAAAAGAAATTTATTCACTGTAAAAAGAATGAGAAAACTTTGGTCTATATATCTTACATTCGAGTTCTTTGATATCGTTTTAAAATTTAATTAATTACTTTTTTTAGGAATGGTAAATTAACTTGATTTGAAATTAAAAGGTATGAAAAAATATATTCCTATAAATTTTTTTTCTGAATGAAAAATTGAACCTCTAGCAGTTTTCGTTTAATGTTTTCATTACTGAAAGACAGTAACTTTCAATTATTATATTACAAGTACAATATTACTAAATTAAATTGTAAATACTTTTTATACTCACAATTAGAACTGTATGTCGCACACGCTGAACTCGTTGTGGTATTACACGTATGATTGTCTAAGAATTTATTGCAACTTTGATAACTTTGCAATTCATCAGTTTTTTCTCCATCAACGCATTGGTAACATACTATGCATTCACCTGAAAATAATTGATTAAAAATTAAAAATTGAAGACGTGAGAATGACAACTGGGTTATAAACAAAAATGAAATTTTACAGGATGGAAAAAAAAGTTTTTTACTATAGGTTTTCTGATCCCATAATTTTCAAAACAGTATATATTTTTTGACATGCCAAAATTTTGAAAAAATTTTCGCACTGGAATTTAAAACTTTATGAAAATATGAGAATGCAAATGGATATGGATAAATAACAAAATTATTTCTTCACTAAATGATAAAAAATTTATTGAAAAATTAAAGCTGAGGTTAAGAGGATTTTCATTTGTCTCAAAAAGAATCTTTTTGCAGAAAACATGATCTTTTTGCGACAAAATAGAATAGGCAAGAGGACAAGGCTTTTGTTTCAAGGCAAATTTTTTCTCTGAGTGGAGGTGAAAACCTTTTTTTTTATTGTATGTGTTTTAGAGCGTAAAAACCAAATCGTCCTTATCTATTTATCATTTTTATAATTTTAAAATAATCTTTAAGAATTGAATTTTTAAAAAATTGGTCCTTTTCCAGTTAGGGAACGCCCCTTAATCACGGGAGGATGATTTTTGAAACTTTAAACCCCTATTGTAAGGATTCGTTAGAATTTTATGGCCCCACCCACCTTATTACGTAAGATTTCATATTGTGCACTCCATATATGAACAATTTAGGGGGGTCCAAACAAATTTTTTTCGAATTTTTATGGGGACAACCCCCAAATTTGTTCGAATCCACCCAAAAATAAATCCATTTTTTTTTTGTTTTGAAAAAAATGATATTTAGGGGTGGCACAAGCCCCATGAAGTTGAAAATGTATTTCCCATAAGAAAAAAAGACGTTTTTGTAAATCTTATTCAGAATCCTCAATATTATCTCAATCGAGTTGAAACTCAACATTTCTCTTCACAATTAGCCATAGAATACGAAGAAAATATCACTTTTCAAATATCATCCCCATAAGTCTGTTTTATAGGGTCCCAAAGAAACCCCATAAGTGAAAAAATGGGTTTTGCGAGTTTTTGGCGCTAATTATGATTTTTTTGCGGTTTTTTAATGCGAATTGTTTCTAATACATAAAATATGACTTTATACTGAAAATTATATATTTTAATGAAGTGTTTAAACAATTTATTATTGTTTTTAGCATTTTTCTCATAGAATGTAGTTAGAAAGACGCGGTTTTTTCACAAATTTTCCATTTGTTGTCCAATTTTCAATTATAGGGAAGTGATAGTTCATCAATGTTAACAATAGTGATTGTTTAAACAATTTCTCATAATTAATAATAATATTACATTTGAATACTGCTAGAAAGATGCGGATTTTTTTTTTAATTTCTTGCTTTTCTTCCAATTTTCATCTGTAGTGAAGTAATAATAAATTCAAGTTAACAAAATAATTGTTTAAACAATTTATTATAATGATTAATAATATTATATTTGAATAATGCTAAAAAGGTGCGGTTTTTTTTTTTTAATTTTCTGATTTTTTGTGCACTTTTCATTCGAAGTGAAGTAATAATGAATTCAAGTTAACAAAATAATTGTTTAAACAATTTATTATAATGATATAAAATTTAAAAATTTTCCACAAAGTATAACCTCAAGTGCAACCTGAAATTGGACAGGAAATAGAAGAGAGCCTGGAGAATATTTTTAAAGATAAGTTCTTTTTTTCTTAGATCAATTTGTATTAATTTTACTGAAACAAAATTTTTAAAGCTCAAAAGCTTCAAATAATGATGAAATTTCTTGATAAAAATTTTAGACTATCGTGCCTCATGTAAGGTTAATGGGGGGGGGGGGG